>VMDO01005748.1:0-108179 GCA_007922755.1 Pedetes capensis | reverse complement strand
TGACCCACATCTCTCAATATACATGAGAGCTAACTCAAAATGGATAAAAGATCTCAACATAAAACCAGAAACTTTAAAACTTATAGAAGCCAAGACAGGCAATATACTCCATCATATAGGTATAGGAAAGTATTTCCTTAATAGGACTCCAATTGCTCAAGAAATTGCAACAAGAATAGATAAATGGGATAACATGAAATTAAAAAGCTTTTGCACCGCAAGAGAAACAATTAACAGAGTCATGGAACCCCCCACGGAATGGGAAAAAAATCTTCACATTTTATACATCAGATAAAGGTTTAATTACTAGAATTTATAAAGAACTCAAGAAAAAAAACTCCCCAAAAAACAAATAACCCAATACACAAATGGGTAAAGGAATTGAGTAAACAGTTCTCAAATGAAGAGGTCCATAAAGCTATGAAACACATGAAAAAATGCTCAGTATCCCTAGCCATTAGGAAAATGCAAATTAATACAACTCTGAGATTTCACCTTACACCAGTAAGAATGGCCAAGATCAATAAAACAATTAACAACAAATGCTGGTGAGGTTGTGGCGAAAAAGGAACACTATTACATTGTTGGTGGAGCTGTAAATTGGTCCAGCCACTGTGGAAATCAATATGGAGGTATCTTAAAAAACTGAAAACAGATCTACCATATGACCCAGCTATAACACTACTGGGAATTTACCCAAAGGAAGATGGGTCATCATACCACAGAGACACCTGCATCTCCATGTTCAATGCAGCACTTTTCACAATAGCAAGGATATGGAATCAACCAAAGTGCCCTTCAACAGAAGAATGGGTTAAAAAACTATGGTATATATACACAATGGGATACTACTCAGCAATCAAGAAAAATGAAATAAGGTCATTTGCAGCAAAATGGATGGAATTAGAGAAAATTATTTTAAGTGAACGAACACAAGCTCAGAAAGAGAAACACCACATGTTCTCACTCATATGAGGGAGCTGAATCAAAATTATAAGAAGGAAAAATCCTATTCAAAGGTCAGATCAAAATAAAAGGGGGGAAAAAAGGATAAGAATGGTGTCAATATAAATGGTCTAGAAAAATGCATGCAATTGTTCTCACAACAAAAAAACAAAGTTTCTATCTTAAACAGAACTGAAACCCAAGGATATATAGAAAAGTATTACCAAGTAAAAGATAGAGAAGTCTTAGATGGGGAGGGTGGGAGGTGCGGAAGCACAGGGGAGGGGAGGGTGGAACCTATATGAATAATGTACATCAAAATGCATATATGGAAACGTCACAATGAAAAGCATGTCAGAATGAATCACACTAAGGTGTACATTAAAAATTTCCAAAAAAATAAATAATTTTTTAAAAAACTTTTACACAAATGATTACAGCACCTGTATTCATAATCACCCAAACTAGGAACAATCCAAATGTCCTTCAGTGGGTAAACAGATGAACAAACTGTATTACATCCATAAAATAGAATATTACTCAATCAACCAAAGGAGCCAGCTACTAATTCATGCAACAACAGGGATGAATTTCATCGGCATTACACTGAGTGAAAAGAAAAGCATCAAAACATTAAGCTGGCCATAGTGGTCAAGGCTGTAATCCCAGCACTCAAGAGGCTAAGGGAGGAGGATTGACATGAGTTCCAGGCCATCCTGGTTTATGTAGTGAGTTCTAGGCCAGCCTGGGCTACACAGAGAGACACTGTCAAAAGGAAGGAAGGAAGGAAGGGAAGGAAGGGAAGGAAGGGAAGGAAGGGAAGGAAGGGAAGGAAGGAAAGGAAGGGAAGGAAGGGAGGGAAGGGAGAAGGAAAACAACAAAAAGATTACATACTACCTGATTCCATTCATGCAACATTTCTAAAAAAGTAAAATTGTATTATCAGAAGACAGATTGGTCTTCAGAGGTTAGGAGTGAAGGGAGAGCTTGATTATGAAAGGATAACATGAGAGAATATTTTGAGTGATGAAACTATTCTACACCCCAACCTGTGGTGGTACTTATACAAATCTCAACATGTATTGAAATACATGGAACTGTATTTTAAAATGATGCTAATTTAGAAAATACAATTCAAAATAAGCAAAACAATTTCTTAGAAAACGAAATATAGAAGGCAACTTCTACCTGACAAGGAAAAGCAACCAGACACCTAGTGTTCTTCTTAGTGATGAGGTAAGAAGGCTTCCTTTAAAGTCAGGAATGAAATAAAGAGAGCCACTTCCACCACTTCAGAAGTTCAACCAGAAGTCCTAGCCAGAGAGTTTAATTTTCACTGGGGAGATCCAAGAGAATCTTAAAAGCAAATCATTGGAATAAGAGAGTTGAGCAAAGTTTCTGGCGCTAAGGTTAACACAAAAATCCATATTGCACTCCTTTATACTTGTTCTTAGATGCCATCAAGTCGAGTCTGACTCATAGTGACCCTTATAGGGTTTTCAATGGCTGATTGTTTTGGGATTGCCTGGGGAGTGGATTGCCACATTCTTCTCCCATTTTTGCAGTGGTGGGAATCGAACCTGGGACCTCAGATATTGCAGAGCGTCACTCTACCAACTGAGCTAAATCCCAGCCCCTCCTTTACACTAGCAATGTACAATTAGAAAGTATAACTTTTCAAATGGAACCTTCTATAGTACCAATAAAAAATGTGTAAGGTTCCAAGGAATAAATGTAGCTAAAACATCAAGATTGTTATGGAGAAAATCATAGAATTTTATTAAAAGATATTGAAGGCCAGATTATGTTCTTGAGCAAGAAGACAACAGAGTAAGATGAGAGTTCTTTCCAAATAAGAGTATACATTTTAACTGAACAGGTATTTGTAAAGCATTTAGAATAGTGCCTGACACATATTAAGTGATATATTACCATTATTGAATAAATAAATCAAAATTTCAACAAGCTTTTTCATAGAACTTGACAAGCTTGTTCTAAAATTTGTAAGGCAGAACAATGGTCCAAAAATAGCCAAAGCAATCTTGAAGAACAGAGGTGGGAGGAAAGATAATGCTCATTCTATCTGATATTAGTACTTAATAATGAAACCATTAAGAGAATGTATTTGTTGGCCCAAGAATAGACACACAGACTAATGGAATAGAATAAAGAACCATGAAATATTTGATGTATAAAAACATGATATATAACACTAAAGGCATTACAAATTAGTCAATGCTAGACTGTACATTAATTACATTGGAGAAAAATAAAATATTAATTCACAAATTTCTATTTCAGGTAGAATAAAGACCTTAACATGAAAGGCAAAACTTTGAAAAGAAAATGTTATTTTTTCAGGGTAAGATAGGATTTCTTAAGCAAGACACAAAAAGTAGACACCACAGAGGAAAAGACTGAGAAACTACAAAGTATTTAAAACACTCCATGTTTCACAAGACTCCATAAACAAGGTGCAATACAAACCTTTGAGCAGAATATCTTTATAACTCATATAACCAACAAAATACTAATACTTAAAACATATAAAGAACTATAAATCAATACAAAGGAATAGGTAATACAATTTTTAAAATTAGATAAGGTAGATAATAGGAGAAGGACCTGACAATCCACTCCCAAAAAACAACCCACCATTGAAAACCCTATGAATTAGCAGAGAAATACTAACAATACTATTTCACCAGTTGTACGTAGGGTCGCTGTGAGTTAGACTTGACAGCACCTAACAACAACAAGGTAGATAAATTGGCAAGCTACAAAAAAGGAAACCAAAATGGTTCCTAAGATGCTCACTCTCACTAACATGGAAATTAAAAATTGAAACCATAGTGAAATAACACCAAATTAAGTATAGAGATCTTCTCTGGAGGACAGTGTAAGAAATGGAACCAGGAAGGGGGTCACATAGAGCTTTAACTATATTTGTAACTATGACAGTCACTAGAACCATTCACAGATATTTATATTCTCCTCTTTCTAGGTGCATGGTAGACCTGTACTTTCCCCACTTTAAGCTAAGCAAGTAAATATGATTGACTTCTTCCAAGGGAGTGTATGCAGAAGATTCACTCATAGGTCAAGATCTTGAGGAGCCAGAATACAATTCATCATCTTTCTTTCCCTTTGTCACTCTGTGAGTGACTAACAATAATGATCTCAGCCTGGATCCTGAATTAGACCACTCATGCCCTGTGTATGAGCATGTAACATGAGGAAGAGGTAAAACCATGTGTTTGTTTGAAGCCACTTGAACTTGAGAGATGTTAGGAACAGTGGCATCAATTAGCCCATTAGGGTAGAGTTGCATTTTATTCCTTTAATTGGATGGCGGGCATGTGGATGCTTATTTGTTGTATTTTATGGGCCTAAAATAGTACAAAATATTTAAAGAATGGCTTATGCTAAAGAATTGTTATGTAGGTTAAGTGAAGGATATATGTTCCTTTCATTTTTCTAATATTAATTGAGGGCTTACTGTGTACCATGCACTGTTCTAAGTGCTAGAGATTCAACAATGAACAAAAAGACAAAGCCCAGCTTTTGTGGAGCCTGTGAGAGGGAACACAGAAAGCAAATGCATGTCTAACATGTCAGATGGTACTATCGGCTATGATGAAAAATAAAGCAGGGTTAAGAGGATACAGAGTAGGAGAGTTATGTTGTTAGGTGCCATCAAGTCAGGTCTGATCATAGTGACCCTCACAGGATTTTCAATGGCTGATTGCTTTCAGGATTGGTCCAGGAGTGGGCTGCCATATCCTTCTCCCATTTTCACAGTGCTGGGGACTGAACACAGGGCCTCCGAGAGCACAGAATAGTACTCTACCAACTGCGAGATACCCCAGCCCCACAGAGCAGAAGAATGCTATATTAAATAGTTTGGTCAGGAGAGTTTCTGATAGGAAAATATCTGAGTAGACAAAAGAATCCAGTCTGCCCACCATTTCTGCAGGTTTCATATCCTCAGATATAACCAACCTACAGACTTAAATATATTTGGAAAAAATTGTACTGAACATGGTCAAACATTTTTTTCATTATTCCCTCAAAAATATGGTATAACAGCTACTTATATCACATTTGAATTATTTTAGGTAATCTAGAGATGTTTAGGACTGGGATTTAGCTCAATTTGTAGAGCACTGCTCACATTCTCTGAGGTCCCAGGTTTGATTCTCAGTACCACAAAAATTGGAGAAGGACATGGTAATCCACTCCTGAGGTAATCCCAAAAGAATCAGCCATTGAAAACACTGGGGTCACTATGAGTTGGACAAGATTCCACAGCACCTCACAACAACAACAATAACAACAGAGATGTTTAAGTAATCTAGAAATTAAAGCATACAGAATGGAGGGGGTGGGTGGGTTACATGTGAATACTACATCATTTTATATGAGGGATTTAAAGTATCCATGGATTTTGGTATCTGCAGGAGGTCCTGAAACAGGACAAGATACTGAGGGATGATTGTACAGGGATTTGGCAGAGGGGAGAGACAGCAAGGAAGGCCTGAAGTACAGGGCTGAATGAGAAAGCTGGAAAGAAGACCATGTAGGATCTTAGACCATAGAGGGCCATCAGAAGATACCAAGAAGATATCTGACATAGTTTAAAAGGACCATTCTGGCTGCTGTGTGAAGAATCTTTAAGAGCCACTAGATAGACGCCAGCAGACAGCCCAAATATGATGGTTGTTGGTAGGTACCATAGAGTCAGTGTCTGACTCATAGCAACCCTATGTACAACAGACGAAACACTATTGTCAGTGCTTCTCTACTATTCATAAGGTTTTCACTGGCTGATTGTTTTTTGGGGGAGTGGACTTCTAGGTCCTTCTCCCAAGCCTATAGCACCTGGTATTCCCAGCGGGTCTCCCATCCAAGTACTAACCAGGCCCAACCCTGCTTAGCTTCTGAGATCTGATGGGATCAGATGCCACAGTGGTACGGCTGCAGGCTGTAGTGAGATTAGGGCCAGGAAAAGGGGGACAGTTAGAAAAAGGGAAAGCAGGGCTTGCCTGGATCACACAGGTACTACACAGTCTTGCACAAGTGACATATGCATGATTTATTTTTTAGGAAAATGCTTGTGGAAGAGCTTTCCACAAATGAGCACCTGAGGCTGGGTGATAGACATGTGGCTGCTTATCTGCATCCACACACAAGGAGCACCTGTTTTCCTTGGTTGCTACACACACAGTGATTGCAAGAGAAGGAGAATAGAGAACACTTGAATTAGTCCTTTGAGCCCCTAGGCTAGATCAGCAGTTTGGGTAATGTTTGTGAGCAGGGGGAAGCTGATGGCCCTGGTCAAAAGTGGGATGTGGAAATTATCTGTGGTTTTTAATGACACACACTCCCCTCAACCCACTTGTCATGGGAACTGGCTCTGGATGGACTCAGAATGGTTCAAGCTGCACACCAAAAATGGGAGAATAGAGTTTCCTTCCCATCACACAGACCTGAAGAAAAGGCAACTCTTCAAGAACATCGTGGCTGGGGTGAGGGTGGTGATTGTGGGGCCTGGAAGAGTCTACTGATCAATAGCTAGAGGTAAACCAGGCAGGTCTAGGTCTAAATCCTGCTTCTTCCCTGGGAGAAGTCATTTTTCCCAGTTTTACTTTGTCTGTATGTAAATATTGTTGTTGTTAGGTGCCATTGAGTTGGGTCCGACTCATAGCAACCCTTACACAGGCTTCAATGGCTGATTGTTTCGAGATTGCCTCCAATTTTTGTAGTACTGGGGATCAAACCTAGGGCCTCAGAGAGTACAGAGCAGTGCTCTACCAACTGAGCTAAACCCCAGCAGCTCTGTACACAGGGGGGATAATATCTGTATATGAGAGTCACTGTAAAGAGCAAAGTCTGTTGAGCTCTTAGTACCTAATCCATGCTAGTTTTCTATATCCCTTTCAGCTACAGTTTAGATCTAGAATGTCCCTCAAAGGTCCACGTGGTGAAGGGTTGGTTTCCTAGGGTGGCATTATTGGGAAGTGCTGGGATCTTTAAGGAAATGAGTGCTGAAATCTTTAAGAAAATAGAAGCACTCCAGGCTGTTGGAGATGTGCCTTCGCAGGGATTGAGGGACTGTGGTCCTTTCCTCTTGCTGTCTTTCACTTCCTGACCAGGAAGTGAATGGCTTTGCTCCACCACATGTTCCCTATCATTGCCAGTTGCCACCCGTACCAGAGCCCTAAAAGCAGTGGGCCCATGCGATTATGGGCTGGAACCTCCAAAACTGTGAGTCACAGTAAACCTTTCCTCTTTATAAGTTGATTATCTCAGGCATTTGTTACATTAATGAAAACATTACTGGCTAAAACATCTTCTTTCCTACAAAGAAAACCAGAGTTCTGGGACTTAGAGACCTGCGTAAGAGAAGAAGATGATATTAGTATTCCTGATCAGGAAGGACAATTTGACACAAGAGTTTCTGAACTAGCTGTAGAAAGAATGAAGCACGTTTCAAAAGCCTTTCAAGATGAGGATTTATATGTCAGTAGGTTTCCAAGGAGACAGTTTTTACAAAAGCTACTACGAGACATACTCCCTCTCAAAAGAGAGACAATATTCCACTCCTGCTCTCAGCAAGTGCCTTCTGCATTCTGACAGATGATAGAAATGTAGAAGGAAAATGCCTAAAAGCCAAATACAAAGGCAGCACCCCCACACCTGGTTTGTGGAATGAATGAATGAATGAGTGAATGAATGAACACACAAACGAAGGCTGTGCTTTTCCTTCATGTGGAGATGAAAGGCCACGTTAAAGTAGCCACATGGGGCCTAAACATGGAGTGTAGAGGCAATGAGGGACATAGTCACTGGGCCTGGAACAAGTAGTAGGTGTCAGACAACAAGACAGAAGGAAAGACCCACACTGGTTCCTAAAACCTTTCAGCATGACTCAAGACCTTGCAGCCAGGACCATACATGAACACCCTCGGGATTCCAGGGCCAGGTGCTTTGCCCTGACCAGTAATGCACAGAAGCAGCATTTTGAGAAGAGGTGTCTATGATGCTGACAGTAACGATGGCAACTGGAATTCAGTTTGCTTCTTTCTCCTTTGTGGGCATTTACTATTTCTCCCTAATCAATGGCTCCCTCAGGCTGGGATACTGTTTCCCAATGAGTGTTCTGTGGAACACCAGCACCACAAGATAGCCCAAGCAGGGAGGGTTCCTTGTCACATACTGCTGGAAACTCTCTCCCTGCCCCATCTCCTCATCACAGAGACACACATTGCACGTGGGCATCTTAAAACTCATAAAATTCTGCTGTGAAGAAGTCTGATGAGTATAGCGTTTTTAAACTATAGGTGACTAGAAAACTCCTTTATCTCACCCTACCATGAAACATTCTGCCAGACGAGGCATTTTGGCAATTATTGCCCTGGACTTAGTCCTAAAAGATGGGGCTCAGTGGGTTTCATCAGTTAGCAGAGTGTACCCAGTCACCCACAAAGCAGACCCTGAGCTGGACGTGGACTTTGATACAGTGAGGGACTTTGCACTCTTTTATTCCATAAACAAACAAGGAGAATGCCAAGATTTTTAGACCACTTAGACGTGGACTTTGAGACAGTGAGGGACTTTGCATTCTTTCATTCCATAAACAAACAAGGAGAATGCCAAGATTTTTAGACCATTGCAACATGAAAGGGGTCCAGATAAAATGCTGTAAACTCAAGAAGAGGGGAAGGTTGGCAAGTTTGCTAAACCTAGAGTACCAGATGGTAAAGACATCATACAAATCACCTCAATTTTGGGGTTCCTCTCTGATACATGAATGTCTTAGACCAATAACTAATACCTGAAGTTGTTTAGGCCTCACTGAGATGGCAGTTATTTTATATCTGGTTCTCCCAAACTAGCATTTGTTTCCAAAAAGCCATGGATTGAAAAACATTACATGAGTTACACAACTGTGGGCAAATTTGTTAAAGAGAATAGGCAATTACTTCTCAACGTAGTATCATCCTACCCCTACATTACAACTGCTCAAGAAGCTTATTAAAATGTACGTTTCCAGATCCATCCAGACATTCTGGATCAGGATTTTAGAGGAGAAAGGCAGGGGGATCCCAGGAATTAACATTTAAACAGTACCCCCCACCCATGCACACGATTCTAATCCATGTTTATGTCTCTAAATCACTGAATCTAAGATTTCCCAAACTATTAAGAGACAATAAAGCTTTTGAGAAAGACATGATTTGAAGAAACCAAGAATGGAAATTAGTGGTGCAGCACTCATGGTGACTAATGAAAAAGGAAGTTTGAGAAGAGGAATGTGCTGGTTGCATGCCAGAACTGTAACACTGCCCCGGAAGCCACCCTGACAGCAGCCAGGATCTTCCCATCCCATTGGTAGGGACGCTCCATGGTGGAAGTGGAATGCCTCAGCTGACCAAAACACAACAAGAAGAGCCATTAAGGGGATATGTGTTTCAGTGCAAACTCTAATCTCACCAGAGAGCCAACTGGCTTCTCCCATGAACTGTCCACTGGACAGTGAACCCCTTTTCAGCACAGCTGCCTATTGGAACAGTGCTGACTGTTCGGCATGTCTTAGCTCATGGAGTTTCCAGGAAAACCCTGCAAGGCAGGGCACCTTTACCCTCATTTTAGAAATGAAGCAACCAAGGCTCCAAGAGGTGGGGTAACTGGGCCAACCTTGTATAATCAGTATGTGGCAAGACAGGATATCTGCCAAGCTCTGAGGAACCCCAAAGGCCATGTCCTTTCCTATGCCAAGGGTGTTCTCCAAGGAGAAAGTATACTTGCTGCAACCTCAATGTTCTAGTCCCCTTGGAAGTTTAGCTTCTCATTGTAAATAAATAAATTGGTGGGAGCCATGGTAACCTCACCTTGATACTACCATCTACTTAGGCACAAGCACAGAGCCCGCCTCTTTGCTTTACTTTAACCAAAATAACAAAACCCCTAAAATACTTTCCATTCCTGAAATACCTTGCATTTATAAAATAGTTGTATAATATAATTGGCTCCTTGATTGACCAAAGTTGGTCCTAAGGTAAATTATAGATAAGCAGAATTCATTTCTGTGAGCTTTGTCTTCTCTCTAGTGTTATTTTCTGTCACTATTTTAGCCCAATCCTTGTTTCATTTTCTCTTTCCTCACCTTCCCCTGCCCCAACATCCACTTTGGAGAAGAACTAATACTACCTAATCCCAATTTGATGAACATTGTGTGCCCCTGTTTTATCTTTTCAGTGTGTCAGTGTATTAGACATTTCCAAAGTTGAATTGACTCAACTCAGTAAGCAACAATTACACTATGTGAGCAGGGGCAAGGGCCAGCTATTAGTTTAAGTAGATGTCTTGCCATTCAGAACAGGCTTGGGTGCCACAAATGAGGGTGTGAGAAACAATTACTTAAAAACATATATGTTGAGTTTGAAGTCTCCATGGGGGTGAGGGCTAAGCAGAGAAATCCAATTGGCAATGACATGTCTAAGTCTGGAATTTGATGGAAACAATGGAGGATTCTACACAGTGAATCAAATCCCCAAGAGAGAATTTAGAGTGGAAAAGAAGACCAAATCCTCCTGAAATCATTATCATAATCATTGAGCACAAAAACTATGAAAGTTACCAGATTGGAAATACTTAGATATACAAGCCAGAGTCTGGGCCTTAGATGGATTTATAACCTGGCAACAGAGTCAAGATATAAACATGAAATAAAGAATGAAAACCACATGGAGAACCAAAGCAACAACTTGAATCAGCCCCAGAAGGAATTTCCCAGAAGGAAGATGACCCAGTGAATTACATAGTAAGTCTACCCCATGACGCAGACACAAAGCTTGGAGTGGGGTGGGAGGTGTCACAACCCACAACAGACTGACAGGTGAGCTCTACAGAGACCTGGAAGGACGGGTTGTTGTTGTTGTTAGGTGCCGTCTAGTTGGGTCCGACTCATTGTGACCCTATACAACAGAATGAAACACTCTCTAACAGTGTGCCATCCCCAGCAATATTGTCAGTGATTCTCTGAGATTCATAGGGTTTTCAATGGTGGATTGTTTCAGAAATGGATTGCGAGGTCCTTCTCCCTAGCCTGCAGCACCTGGTATTCCTAGGCAGTCTCCCATCCAAGGACTAACCAGCCTGACCCTGCTTAGCTTCCAAGATCAGGCAGGGTTGGATGCCAGGGTGCTATGGCTGTATACAGAAGGACAGGTGTGATTTGCAAAAGGGAAACTGCAATCTCTGCAAATAGCCATCATTACCTCTCCTCAAACAGATGTGCCCGGACTCTCTGCAATACTCTGTGACCAGTTGTTACACCATAACTAGCTTCTAATCACATTGATAAGCAAAAATGCCATGAACACTTAGAAAAGAAAACATCTTGGGAGAAAATACCTTGTGAATAGCCTCCCTTTGTTTTTGTGCTTTGTCACAAGTGCTATTGCACATGTAAAGACCAAACATGAGGCAAGGAAATGAAGTGACCATAGTCTGCAAATATAGGAAAAGCAGTCCTCCAGGAGGAGGGCTGGACATGCCCTCTAGGGTGCCATTGGATAGGAGCTCTTGGGACTCAGAATCCAGGACAATATGAAGATGCCCTTAATCAAAGATGTCCAAGAGTGGGTGTGCCACCTTGGGAGATAACAAGGCCCTCTTCATGGATGGCAGTATTCAAGCAGGGCCTGGGCAACTTTGTATCAGGGATGCTATGCAACAAATTCAAAGAAGGCATCAAAAGTCCATTCCAAGCCAAGCACAGTGCTACACCCTTGTAATTCCAGCACTTGGGATGCTGAGGCAGGAGAAGCACAAGTTCAAGGCCAGCCTAGGCTACATAGCAAGACCCTATGTCAAAAAAGAAAATCCCATTACAAGATTCCAATGTTCAACTATTTTTTATTAAAAATTGCTTTATTTACACATAATATGATTTCCTTTGTTTTTTGTTGTTGTTCAATTCTCAGCTAAGTAACCTAGGTCATTTCACTGAAGGTGGTGCTTCTACACACTATGAAATACAGCTTGGAGACTTGGTGGTGCTCTCCTTTCCCTGGAGGTTCTCCCTTCTCCTTTCTTTAGTAAATGTAAGCCCACAGAAGTGGGCATTTACCTGCATCTTTGTCTGTTGAATGGCAAAGTCCACAAGTTATTTGAATTAGGAGAAACGACATCAGTATTGGAAGCAAGAATATCCCCTCAATGACTGCATGAGACACTGAGGGAAAAGAGACAGGCCTCTTTAAACACCAGCCTACCTCCTATAAAGGCTGCTCATGCCTGCCAGGACAACAGACACCCCGGACCAGTTTCTAGGAGCTGATCTCAAAGGGCCATCCCACCACACTGGTGACTATTTTTGTCAATTCTACTTTGGACTAATTTGAAATTTTTCTGTTTAAGAAGTAAGCACCTTTCACAACTGTGATTCCACGTATCCACCCAACAGCCCATGAGGTGTCATTATTTCAATTTTGCAGATAAAAAAATCAAGGCACAAAAATAAGTCAATCATTGTGTCTTAAGTATAGTGGAGTCACACCTTCTGTGGGGGCGAAGACATGGTTCTAAAGTTAGCTTTAAAGGCAAACATCACATGCACACTAGGGTTGCCTTTGAAAATCCCCTAATTCAAATGTAAAGTATAGATACTTTGAGTTTTTGGATGTAATCCTAAACAGTATGCAAGACAAATGCATTCAGTAGAATATTTCAAAAAGAATCTAAATGCAAAACATAAATTTACAGAATTTTAAATGACATACTAGAGAGAAAATGAGGGTATACAGTTTTCATAGATTAAATGTGCATATGTTACTGCTCCCCCACATGCACAGTGAGTTCAACTTTATAGCTTTCTATGAAGACAGATGAGCTGCCAAAGGTCAGCTGGCCCTTCAGAAGCTAAATGATGACAGGTTTGCTCCCATTTGCTAGGCACTGACTTCCTGCCAAGCACCGTGCTGAGCACTTTATTGAATCCTCACAACTACCTGCCTATGGGGTAGACACTGCTACTCTCCCCATTTCGTAGGTCACACATCTGAGACTGACCCTGGGTCATACACACAGCCATTAAGTGGCAGAGCTGGTGGCCAGAGGGCTGTCCAACTGAAAATCATGGACTTTGAGGGGCAATTCTCCAATTAAGTGAACATCAGAATCACCTGAGCCTGCAGTTGTACCACTGTGGTGTCCAATCAGATCTTGGAAACTAAGCAGGGTCAAGCCTGGTTAGTACTTGGATGGAGACCACCAGGGAATACCAGGTGCTATAGGCTTGGGAGAAAGACCCCCCCCCATAACCCACCCCCAAAAAACAACCAGCCATTGAAAACCCTATGAATAGCAGAGAAGCACTAACAATACTGTTTTGCTTGTTGTATGAAGGGTCACTGTGAGTCGAATACTGACTCAACTGCAACTATTGAAACAATAGCAACAAGAACCACCTGGGTGGGGGTAGTGACCGCTAAAAAATGGAGTTTCCTGAGTCCATCTCAGACCTACTGAAGCAGAACTCTGAACCCTGGATTCTTTCCCCACTGATTCTAATGCAGGTGGTCCACAGACTACACTTTGAGAAACCCTGCTGCGGGCTTTAATTCCCCACCTAACACACTCTCTACTAAACCACATGCCAGGGCAGTCTGCCCAGTGCTTTGGGGCTATAAATAAAATGTCCAGTGACAACCACTAATAATGCTAGAGCCGCATCCTCTTACCATGAGTCCAGCAGCAGCATACCTGAAACACCTCCTTAAGCACACCCAGCATCCTGGGGTTTATTTCAATGATTTGGGACAGGATACAGCCCCTGAAACTGTGGGACTTTTTCCTGAAAGAATTCTGTTTCACAGTTAATCCAAATAAGCTTTTTACTTAAAAAATACCCTAAAGGCTGATTACAAGTCAGATTTGGCTGTAACACACCATGAAGGCATCCAGGCCCAGACTCGCATTTCTGAGTAGAATCATTCTGCTCCGTTTGATTGAAAAGATGCAGGATCTAGTGCCAGATGGCAACATTTGTACAAGTCAAGCTGGATTAAGTCAAGAGCTTTAGTGAAGCATGATGGAGATAAAGAAGATGATGGATTATCAACACACACACACACACACACACACACACACGCACACACACAGACAGAGCAAGAGAGAGAGAGCGCTAATGCTAATGCTAAATTCTTCAGACTGTGGCCATAGACGCCCCATGGGCCTGTCCCTGGTCCCTGGCCTCTGTCCCTAGCTTCTCTCAGCTGGATATGCTACCACAACAGTCTAGCCAGACCTAAGCCTAAATTAGACAGCCCAAGACTAAGCCCTTTATGCCTTTTCTCACCTACTTATACTTGTACCCTTGAAGCTGATGCTATAGTTTGATCTTAAGGGTCTTCCAAAGGTCTCTATGGCAAAGGATTGGTCCTCTGGAAAGCACTATTGGAAGGTGATGGAACCTTTGAGAGGTGGGGCCTCATGGGAGATCTTCAAGTCTTTGGGGGCGTGCCCTTGAAGGGGATAGTGGGATCCTGGCCCCTTCCTCTTTCTCTATTTGGTTCCCAGATATGAGGTGAGCCATTTTGTTCCACCACACACTTCCACCATAATGTGCTACCACAAGCCCAAAGCAACAGAGCCAACCAGTGACAGACTGAAGCCTCTAAAACCATGATCCAAAATAAACCTTGTCTTTTTATAAATTGATTATCTCAGGAATTTCTGGTATTTTCTTATTGCAAGCATTTGTTGATATGTTACCTAGTATCTCAGGCGTTTGTTTTTACCTTATCTCAGGTATTTGTTGATTATCTGAAGTATTTGGTACCTGTAAGGGAAAGCAGACTAACCCTGTGAGTTGGCCCTCTGCAGAGCATGAGCAGCCAATACCTTCAGCTCAAGATAGGGTACAATCATCTACTCAGTTTTCCAAACCAGGCACCTGGGCATCCACCCCACTTCATTCTGTTCCCTTCACCTTCCACCTCTAATCCAATGCAAGTCCTGTGGATTCTCTCTCTAACCCATGTGTGCCTTTCCAGCCACCACTGCCAGGATGATCCTAGTTCCTATTCTGCCCACTCTGCCTCCTCTCTGGATTGCTGGAGCAGTCTCCTAACTGTTCTCTGTCTCAAGATCCATCCATGTCTGGTCAACTGCTCTCCCCCATCCCCAACCTCTGCACATGCACAGTGCCTGGCTCAGAGACAAGGAGTAAATGAACTGACTATTGGTCCACAAATCATAAATACCTAATTTAAATATTTATAACCATACCCTTTCTGTATTCTCCATTCTTCACCCTATCTACCCTTCAACCTTTGCAGCTGCCTCTTGCTATTGAAACAAAGTCCAAATTCCTTATGATTGCTTACAAAGGTTATGTATGGCATCCATCCAGGCATGTCATTCTCTACCTCTCTCATCACAACCTCCACTCCAACCAAAGTAAAGTCCTTTTACTTGAGATCTATTCTGACTGGTTGTATTAATATGATCACAGTCTTAGAGTTGAAAAGACAGCTCAATGGATTGCTAATGTTTCCAGGGAGAGTATCATTGGATTTTTGTCTTTGGAGCCAGGACACATGGGGGTTATGAAGATTTTAGGCCAATTCTAGTTCTTTAGGGACTGATGGTCTAATTGTGTATTATACAGATCACTTGTGCCTCCTCCTCTCTGACTTGCCTACCCTTGTTCAACTACTCTCTTGTTTTAAAATAACTAATATAAGTACATAAACAAAGCCCTTTTTCCAATTCACTCATTTGTAAAATGTTTACTGAGCTTCTCTTCTGTGCCTGGCACAATATAAGATCCCAGGATTATAGAACACAAGCCACAGGCAGTCTCAGCCCTTCCCTCATGGAACACATATTCTACTAGGAAGATAGACATTGAACAATGAATTATACAATTAATTACTTAATGGCAATTTTGTAAAGTACTGTGAAGGAGAATAACACAATTCTAAGACAGAATTTAACTGTCTACTCTGGAGGAAAAAAGCATGTCCTTCCCTTTTGGTTTTCTATGTCCAACTCTTTGCACATGTCATTATGATTTAGTCTTCTCGAGCTGCCCTTTGAAATCTTCTGTTTGGTTCTTTAACTGTATCATGTTTTCCTTTTACTTTAGCTACTCAATGTTCAAGGGGCAAATTTCAGAGCCTCTTTTGACATATAATTTGGTGTACTCTTTTTTTCTTATCTTTTTAATAATCTTTTGCTTTCCTCATGAATGATGTCTTTGATGTCATGCTACAGTTCATCTGGTCTTTGATCATTAGTGTCTAATGCATCAAAACTATTCTTGAGATGGTCTCTGAGCTCAGGTGGGATACACTCAAGGTCATACCTTGGCTCTTTTACATTTTTTCTAATTTCTCTTCAATTTCAGTTTGAACCTACATATGAACGGTTAATGGTCTGATCCATAATCAGCACCTAGTCTTGTTCTGACTTCTGATATTGAAGTTTTCCATTGTCTCTGTCCATAAATGTGCTCTATTTTGTTCCTATGTGTTCCATCTGGTGAATTCCATGTGTATAGTTGCTGATTATTTTGGTGAAAAAAAAAATGTATTTGCAATGAAAAGGTCATTGGTCTAACAAAATTCTATCATGAAATCTCTACCCTCATTTCTGTCACCTAGGCCATATTTTGTAACCACTGAGCTTTCTTCTTTGTTTCCAAGTTTTGCATTCCAGTCACCAGTAATTATCAGTGCATCCTGATTGCATGTTCAATCAGTTTCAGACTGCAGAATCTGGTAAAAATCTTCCTTTTGTCAATTGTGGCCTTAGTGGTAGGTGAGTAAATTTGAATAATGGTCATATTAACTGGCCTTCCTTGTAGGAATATGGATATTATTCTAAAACTGACAGCACTGTACTTCAGGACAGATCTTGAGATGACTTTTTTGATGATGAATGCAAACCCATTTCTCTTTAAGTTGTCATTCGTGGCATAGTAGACCATATGATTATCTAATTCAAAATGGCCAATACCAAACTATTTTAACTAACCAATGCCTAGAATGTTGGTGTTTATGTGCTGTACTTCACTTTTGACAATTTCTAATTTTCCTAGATTCATACTACATATATTCCATGTTCCATTTATTAATGATGTTTACAGTTGTTCCTTCTCATTTTGAGTTGTGTCACATCAGTAAATGGTGGTTCCTGGGGCTTTACTCCGGTCCCTTCACTATAGTTGGCTCTACTTTGAGGAGGTAACTCTTCCTCAGTTGACTTTTGAACATCTTCCAACCTGGGGGGCTCACTTTCTGGCACTATTTCTGACAGTGTTCCTTTGCTATTCAATGGGTTTTCAGTGGCTAGTTGTTTCAGGAGGGGGCTGCCAGGTCCTTCTCCCTAGTCTATCATAGTCTGGAAGTTGAACTGAAACCTTTTCACCATGGATTACCCTACTGGTATCTGTAATACCAGTGGCACAGCTTTGCACCTGACTCATGCCATAATGTTTTTAGTTGCATCGTATTTGTGTGAAAGCTGGACAGTGAATAAGGGAGACAGGAGAAGAATGGATGCTTTTGAATTATGGTGCTAGAGATGAATATTGAATATGCATGGACTGCCAAAAAAACCCAACAGATCTGTCCTAGAAGAAGTGCAACCAGAGTATTCCTTCAAAGCAAGGATGGCTAAACTGTATCTTATGTATTTTGGACATGTAGTCAGAAGGGACCAGTTCCTGGAGAAGAACATGATGTTTGGGAGAGTGGCAGGTCAATAACAAAAAAAAAAAAAAAAAAGGAAACGCCTCAACTAGTTGGATTGGCACAGTGACTTTGACAATGGGCTTAAACATAAAAAGAGGTCATGTGCCTGGCACAGTGTCAGGGAATGTTTTGTTCTGTTGTACATAGGGTCTCTATGAGTCAGACTCAACAAGGTGGCACCTAACAACAAGAACTGGAAGAAAAGGGTGCTGTCTTTGAGAAATTGTTATGTGAGCTCAGTCTTGAAGATGAGCAAGACAGAAAGGAAGTGTGCAGGCAGAAGAAACAGTATTTGCACGGCTCCACACGGAAGGATGTTTGAGAAGTCTCAAAGGAGGATGGGAGAAGACCAAAACAAACTCAGGGAGGCAGGAAGGGACTGAGCCTTTAGTCCTTGCAGGCCAGTGCTGCTCACACTATTGATTTCCCGTGTTCCATGGACAGATACTTTTATAAACTACAATAAAAGTTAATTACTGAAAAATTGAAATTACCAGTAAAAGACATACAAAACATAACCCTCAATTTTTCCCCATTAACTTTAATAGACATAAAATTATCCTGCCAGTTAGTTTCTAACTTCTTGACCTAAATTCATGTCTTTTACAGCAACTAAAACCATATTTTAAGTAGCACAGTGGACAGGAAGTTACCAAAGGGTGATAAGCATGCATGTGGTAAATTCAGAGTAGTGTTTTTTTTTTTTTAAAGATTATTCTGGCCACTGTATAGAAAATGGGTCCGGGGTGAGAGGGACAATTGAGGCTATCACAAGTGTCTTGGTGTGAGGTGATATACCTTGGAAGGAACGATACTAATGTTTGCAACAACCTATGAAGTAGGCATCAACATCCACTATTGGGTGGGAAGTTAAGGTCATCTACAGAAATAGCATTCACATTTCCAAAATCCTAGTAAATCCAGACTCTTGGAGGCCTTATTTAAATATAGTCCTCAGGGCCACCTTACTGGTGACCTTATAACAAGATCCTTTTTGCTGCTTCTGTAAATAGCCTTTCTATGCCATCCACAGTCAAACTGGCCTTTTCCGAAACCCCATGATGATCCATCCACTTTATGGGCCTTCCAGAGAACACAGCTGCCATTCTTCATGCAAATGCCTTACAATGAATGAAACCCCAGAAGTAGAAAGAGAATTTTCTTATAATGGGCTATTCACTTCACCATTTCCTTGTCTCTGTTAATAGAGAGAAACGGTTCAGGGAAACCCAAGAGGCAGCTCATCCCAGAAGACAGAGCAGAGGCCTTTGCTATCAGAGACATGAATTGTGACCTACCTCACTCACACCTGCTTCAAACCCAGAAGATACCACTTATCCTCTCTGAGCCTCCGTTTCCCCTTGACGTGGTGGAGCCAACAATTTCTGCTACAGCTCACTTGCAGGATTGATGTAAACGTGGTTCCAAGTTAATGCAAACATTTCTATAGCACAAGTGATGTGTCAGGCATTGACCTGGGCACTGATGTCACAGACATGGAGAGATGGTATTTAAATCATACACGGCAATGCAGCGTGGTAAATGCAATACACACGAGACAGTCCAGAAGAGGGAGTATCTGCTCTGAGGGAAGGAGACAGAGATCAGAGAAAGTTTCTTGGAAGAGGTGATGGCTGATCCATATTTAAAACAAGAAAAGGAATTTTTAAGGCAGACCAGCCTAGGTATGCCATCCTAGGGAGAGAGTAGCATGATGCATCTGGCAGCTCCCTGAGAGAAAGCAAGCAAGAAGGGCAGGGATGGGAAGTCACATAAAGCTTTGAGCCTCAGTAAAACTATGAAATAAGGTAATGCAGGGCGTGTTTATTAATCTGGGCTGGGCTAGACTCAAGAGTTTGAGTTCAGGTGAATGTAGGCATTATAGTTCCAGCTGAAAGTGGGAAACAAAGGGGTTCATGCATGTGACTCTCATGTGATCCTCTATCCTGGACACCTCCTGTAACCACAGGATGAGACTCTGGGAGAGCTAGAAGTCCTACATTATGCAGACTTGCTACTGTGACCTCACTTGGATGAATAAGTCCCAGAAACTCAGTCCTCTGTACACGTATGAGAAGGTATAAAACTGGGTGTTAGCCCAGCACAACTTTCCAGACCTTCTGAGAAACAGAAAAAAAAAAAAAACTTCTCCTTTCACTCCAACTTTAAAATGTAGCCAGAAAGCCCCCCCATGCTGTCCTTCACTGGTATCAAAAACAATAAATGCTATTTCCTAAGCAAACGATAAAGAGTGATATTTTCCTCTAATTCTTAGACACAGTGCCAATGTAGGGAATTCATCCAGAGGGAGTATGTAACAGCATGTGTGCATGTGTCCATGTGCATGTGTGCATGTGTACACACATGTATATATGTGTGTGTGCATGCATGCACAGGTCAGAGAGAAGGCAGAAGAGATCCCAAAGACCCCTCTACCAAGGAGCTGTCCCCCTCCAACAAAGGCTGCACTAGACAGGGGTCTAGTTCCCTATAGTCACTCCATGCTTCCAACAAGGCCCCTCACAGCCAAGGAGACCCTCTCAGGGATAGTGACTGGCCCAGGAAGTCAAATATACACACTTAAGTCTGACTTGGAAAAAAATAATAACTCAAAGAAACAGCTTTCCTTTCTTCTTAGGAATCTGTCAAACACAGTCTAAAGTAGTTGAAACTTTGAAATTTTTTCCACTGCCAAATACTCCCCAAAGGGCTTTGAAAACCAAGCCTGTGTTTTGGAAATCACCCATATTAACAACAAGGTCCCAGAGGTTGGCAGGAGCCCAGAGCACAAACCAGGGTAGAGTGGCTGACGTCACGTTGCAAAGCTGTTAAGAGCATTAACGAGTTCGTGGGAGTCAAGGCCGCTGGGATGGGAGACACCAAGATAAACCACCCAGCTTTATTTCTAAGCCAGAGGGGTTGTGCTCCGCCTCCTTCCCTGTCCTCCCAGAGACAGCAGAAGACACAAGAGGGAAATGAGCCAGAGTTGGTGTTTGCATAGACCTCAGTCTAAACAGGCTGAGACCACCCTCAAAACCTCTCAGCTTGAGCCGGCAGCAGAACCACCTGGTAAGCATGTGACAGCGCAGAGTCCTGGGCCTCAACCCCCAGAGTTTCTCACCTTGCAAGGCTGCTGTGGTCCCAAGAATTTGGCTTTTTCCCAACTTCCAGGTGAGGCCAAGGCAGCAGGAACATCTCTTGAGCAGCCCTGGGCAGAGACCTCTGCCAAGTTACTTCAAGTCCTTGGGCCTCCTTTAAATGAGCATAACAATATATGTCCCTGTGGGGGCTGCGTGAGAGGACCTGTTTTTCAGAGACTCACATAAAAGAGGCATTTGATTGATGGAATCTAGAGTTGTTACTGAAAAAAGATGCCATGGCAGCCACAGCTCTTGGGATAGTAATATAGGTAGGAAACTGGGGCTTGGAAGCCCAAATCTCAAAAACTTTACACACACACACACACACATCTTCATTTATTAAAACATTTTCAGACCTCCAGGCTCTTTGAGGCCTACACTTAAGAAGGAAGGAAGAAAATCAGCTACAGAGAGCTGCCATGCTGCCTCCAGCTTCACCATCATTCAGTCATGAAACTCATTGGTGAAGCCAGTTTTGTCCTAGGCACCAGGGACTAGCTGAATAGGTCCCATTCTTCTGCCTGAGAATAGCATGGGAGCCAGACACAAGTAAGTAAAATGCATTGCTTTGCCAGGCACAGTGGTGCACACCTGTAATTCCAGCGACTCAGGAGGCAGAGGCAGGAGGATCGCAAGTTTGAGACCAGAGGCAGTCTGTGTAATTTAGTGAGACCCTGTCTCAAAAAGTAAAAAAATGGGCTGAGGGTGCAGCTCAATTGTACAGCACTTGCAAAGCATGCCAGCACAAGGCCCAGGGCTCAACTCCCAGTATGGAAAAAAAAAAAAAAAAAACATTGTTTTGCCAGGCACACACCTCTAATCCCAGAGACTCAGCAAAAGGATCACAAGTTCGAGGCCAAAGGCAGCCTGCACAACTTTGTGAGACCCTGTCTCAAGATAAAAAATAATAATAATAAAAAGGGACCAGGGATGCAGGTCTCCCCAGTACTATAAAATAAAAAATATAATAAAATGCATTGTTTTAAGCACCACATTATAAGTCAAATAAAATTCCATGAAGTTGGGGAGAAAAGGATGTTTGTCCTGCCTGCAAGAAAGCAAAGAGTTTGGCAAGCCTCAATAAGAACAAGGCATTTGTGATGGGCCTTCAGGGATACACAGGAAGAAGAAAAGGACCCCAAGCAGGACGAGAGCACAGAAGCAGGACGAGAGCACAGAAGCAGGACAACAGGTGTCGAGCTTGGGAATTAAGTAGCTTGTACTACCCTGTACCCAGAGTTAAGTGCGCATGCACAGAAATGGCCAAGGCTAGTTTAAATACAGGAAGGGGCTAGTACACTTTGGTGACACATTCCTCTTAAGGGGAATAAGGACACGTGGCATGTTTACTCAGAGAAGGGACATGACCACCCTTGTGCTTTGGGTAGGGCATAGTGGCGACTGTGTACAGATGGATGGGAGGGCCAAGCTTGAAGTAGGGAAACCATTCAAGAGGCAAGAAACAGGGAAAGTCTGGCCCAGAGTGATGACCTAGGAAAAGGGATAAGGGAAAGAAATAAAAAGGCATCTCTGAAGGATTGCCCAGACTAGTTCCAATGTGTTTTCCTCACCTAAGGCAAGACTCCCACGAGGAATTAATCCTCGGGGGCTTGAGCACATGAGCGTTCACAAATGCACATCCCCCAGGTTTCACCGCAGTGGGTGGAGATGTGGGAGTCTTGTATGATAGAGTTCTCTAGAAGTCGAGCATGGACATCCCCTCAAGAGTTGGGATTCAGGGGCCCTCCTGCAGCCCTACAGTCTGACTCTCCTCAGCAGCCCAGGATGGAAGCGTAACAGAGGGGCAGCTGGGCCAGCTCTCTGCTGGCAAAACCCTGAGCTTCCACACCCCAGCCCTCACTCCTCCAACACAGAAGCACAAGGGTTTAATGGCAGTCAACTCAGCAAGGGACTGTATTTCCACCACAAACAGCCAGTTCCCTCTGCTGGCCCCACCCAGAGAGTCCTACTACCCCCTCAGCCTGGCCTGGTCACATGCTACTCAGCTGCTCAACTGGCTCCTCTCCCCTGATCTGAGTGTGCCCAGCCCCAACGAGAAAGAGGACTAATGGACACAGAGTAATGTGACCTTGGGCGAGTCACTTCTCCCCTTGGTCTCCGTTTCCTCATCTGTAAAATGGAGGCCATCCTATCTGTTCTACCTCTAACATGTCATTGTGAAGTCAGATCCAACAAAGTATATAAAATACTAAGTGGAGCACAGGAATCTAGAGTTGTGATTGAGGGGGAGAAAAAGTGTTATGAAAGTCACAAGCTTTCAGGACAGTATTACAGATAGAAACCAGGGGCCCTGAAGCCCAAATCTCAGACAGAAGGATCACACACACACACACACACACACACACACACACACACACACAGAGAGAGAGAGAGAGAGAGAGATCTATAAGGTGCCATCATTTTACTTCCAATCCAGTTGCTTACTTTGAGCTTCTTTCTTTGTCTTATCTTCTTACAGCCTTAGTCATTTGCATCCTCTAGAAAGGTCATTTTGAGGTTGATGACTAGGAAGTAGGGCTGAAATTCATCAGTCCATCTGTCCACTCATCTATCCCTCCATCCCACAAATATGTATCCAGCATTTTTTAAATGTACCAGGCTTTGTACACCTGCAATTATCAGGCACACATGGTTCCTGACCCCAGGAGAAGGCTCCCAACCAGAATTTGATGACCAGCTACTATGCACCTATATGAGAAATGAGCAAAGATTGAGGATGATGAAAATGTAAATATAAGACTTTAGAGACATGAGAAAAAGAGAAAAAAGAAAAAAAATGAGAAAGAAGAATAGCAACTTTTGGGGAGTTACCCCCACACTGCCTTGGCTGCCTGTGTGTGGTCACCTCCATTCTAGGGCGTGAGCATGTGCCTGGAAAAGATTGAGGTCTCCATGCAGCCTAACTTATGCCAGAAACCAACTTCATCAATTCAAATCACAACTCTTTCATTTACTGTGTGACCACAGGCAAATTATGTGACTTCTTTGTCCTTCAGTATCTTCATCTATAAAATGGGTAGATAGTAATTGTTCCTGCTTTAAAGTATTGTGAAAATTAAAATGGGTTAATATTTGTAAAATCCTTAAAACAATGCCTGGCACCTTGTAATCATTCAATGAGTACTTGCCATTATTATTACTATTATCACCATTATTATTATCATTTCTACTACTACAATTTTTGTTACTGTTAGTATTAAGCAATGCTGACATGGATGAAGTGGTGGCTATCCCTTGAGCAGCAGGAAGACAATACCACTCAAGTGCACATTCACTTTAATTGCCCACCCCTAGCATAAGCTCCCAGCGAGGCTGTAGCCCCAGCAGAGGGGAGTAGCTACCAGCCCACCAGACCTCACCAAGAGCTCACCTGATGCTCTTTGGTTTTGTATGGCCATATTATGTCTCTCAGAGCTGAGCCAATATTCTCATTACAATCTGACAATGTGTCCAAAAAGACAGACAGAGACTAGGACTCAAGGAAGCTGTCTTGCTACCAAGGATGTGGGTCCAGCAGACTACATGATGTCCATCCCATTTACCTGCTTGATCAAACTGCATAATCTCCAGTGGGCTAGACAATCAGATTCAAAAATACCAGAGCCCTCCATGGAATTTCTGGGGCCAGCAGATAAATGGAGAGGTGCCCTAAAGGTGAGGACAGATGCCTCACTATGCTCAGGGCCAGGCACATCTTCTCTTAGGATACTGGCTTAGATTCAAGGCAATTGGATTTGAGTTTGGGTTCTGCCTCCCACTAGCTGAGAGAACATGGGCAAGTTCCCCAGCCTCTTAAAGTCTATGTGTCCTTCTCTATAAAATGGGAATAATAAAACCTACTTCTCACAATTAAGTCATATCCCAGCACAAGATCAAGCACATCATGGGCACTCAGAGCTGTGAGATGAAACAGAATCTATACATTGAATCTGATAATAATATTAGCTCTTGCCTATTAGCCTGCATCTTCAAAGCATAAAAGTCTGATAATGACTCAACAATATATTTTCCACATGCTTCCCTTCTTGCTCATGAGAGCTGGGCCTCTGTACATGTCACAACCTGGGGGTGGCTAGCATACAGAGGGACAAGGAAAAGGGCATTCCCTTGGCGAATTTTCAGTTAACAAGCTATATGAATGCCCAGAAAAAACTGTCATCCAAGGGAATTCAAGACTTTGGAGTCCCTAAGGAATCATTAGGCTGGGGTTTAGCTCTGTTGGTGGAATGCTGCTCTGTGCTCTCTGAGGCTCTCAGTTCAAGCCTCAGCACCACAAAAATGGGAGAAGGATGTGGCAATCCACTCACAAGGCAATACCAAAACAATCAGCCATTGAAAACCCTATGAGGGTCGCTATGAGTCAGACTTGACTAGAAGGTACCAAACAACAACAACAAAAAGGAATCATCAGGGAAGGGGATAAAAAAGCCAGGGTAATGCATCAAAGTGACTCAATTTGGGGATTGGCTTAAGCATGGAAGCTCCAGGAAATCCAATAGGCAATAGCAGCCAATTTCCTTAAACTTTATTTTTGAACAAACTTTCGGCCTTCTATGAATTTTTTTACTCAAGCCAAGTATTTTTCACTCAAGGATACCACACACTCAAGGAACACTTAAAAGGCTCTGTTCCTTCCAGGTCTGCTGGACCCAAGCCACTTACCCTCTCAAGCCTCAATCTTTTCATCCATGAATTAGAAATAATAAGACCTACCTCTTGGACCAGCTGTGGAGATTAAAGGAAATAATGGCCTCGATGTGTCCAGCAGAGGGCAAGTGGGGAGATCCTCATTAGGTTCCCCAACACTGTTTCACTTCATGGTTGGGACATCAGTGGATTATTGAACATGGTAGAAAGTCAGTAAAAGTTTATCAAATAGGAAAAGGCATTTGTATAGTCCTGATTTTTAAGCCTTTCACAGTATGTATTTCCCAGTTCCTCAGACCTGCAAGAGATGGTGTCAGTGTTTTTCTCCTGCCAAAGATAAGTTTTGATCCACCATTTTCCCATGTTCTGGACAAGGACAGAGAGAGGACCAAGGTGAGGAGCCACATTGAGACCTCAAGTCAGGGCTTTCTCTGTCCTGCCTCTCATCTTCTTCTCTCCCTTCCTTAGTCAGCACTTCATTATATTTCACTATGTGCCCACATTGCTGGGCAAGTCCCCGAAAGGCACAGGGCACGTGTCCCAACATGGTCAGGGCCAGGCAAGTCTCTGCTGTAGGAAGGACACTGATTTAGACTCAGGGCACTTGGGTTCAATTTGGACTCTTCTTTCTACCAGCGAGGGACCATAGGCAAGTTCCCAAACCCCTTACTCATCTTAACTCTGGGATGCAGAGGCATTTTCCCAGAATGGAATCCAGATCTGACTTAAGAGCTCATGGTTTTCTCACTCTTCTGGACTGAAAGGCTAAAAAGCTAAACAAAACACTTCTCTTAAGGATTTTGTTTGTTTGCTTGCTCTACCCCCAAGGAAATTCCTCAAGCAAATATCATTGTACCTGTACCCTGGGATGTCAACTGGCCACCACACAGAACAGTCGGCAGAGGCCCCCTATCCCCTGACTAGCTCCTTCTGCCTCCAAGCAGCGATGAGTCCATTCGCTCTGCTGGCTCATGTCTCCACAAGTCCAGTTACACGAATCTGTCAAGAGTCACTAGATCAATACAAAACACAAACCCACAGTGTGCCCTTGCTTTCATCCAGCCATGGATGGGTGCCCAGAAATTCTTTGTCCCACCTAAACACTGGGCCATTCCTTAAGAGGTAATTGTTAGACTCTGAGGACTGGGCCAAACCAGTCCCCAGAGCTGCAATGTGCCCTCTCCTGTTTCCATGCTGACTAACCAGGATCATCTTGCCAGAAATGGTGTTCAGGAGTCGGGTAGCGAGTCCTAGCCCAAAGCAGAAAGTCTGTGAAAATAAAAGTTAAACATAGGGGGCAGAGGAACAATACAGAGAAAAGCAATACCTAAACAAAGTCCAAGAGAAAGCAAAAGAGCAAATTAGTGAATGGGTCTTGAAATCCAGTTCCATTGCTCATTATTAGCTCTGTGACCTTGGAAAACTTACTCAACCTATCTGAACCTGTTTTCCCTTTCAAAAAAATGAGGATGTGGAGTTATCTCTACTCGTCAGTACTGTTGTGAGCAGTGTAGGATAATGCACATGTAAAACATCTGGCTCAGAGAAGGGCCCCATGAAACGTGAGTCACTTTTTCCATCAAGTATGATTCACTCCAATTGTTTGTTTTATGAGCACAATGTGGTCAATCCATGGAGGACAGCCCAATGTGGATTTTCTCTGTGAAAAATTTCATCTTCTTCATGCTCAATAGAGGATTGAGAGAAGCCAAGCATCTCCATCTCTGATGTGAGTTCACTGTTGGCCTCTTGGATCAAAGGCCAAGGAGTAAGTTAACTGATTTCCACATTGATCTTGCCCAGAAGTGTCTATAAATGTTACAGCTAGAACAGTGGCAATTTTAAAAAGCTTAACAGAAATTTTGGTGGAAAAGAGTCACTTTGAAATCATTTATTCCCTCAACAGCAAGTCAATATCACGACTTTGTAGATTTTTCTCTTAACATACCATTGATACCATCAGATTTTTTTGTTTGGGGTTTTTTGGTTGGTTGGTTGGTTGATTGGTTGGTTGGTTTGGACTTTTGAGACAGGATCTCACTATGTAGCGGCTGGCCTGGAACTCATGATCCTCCTGCCTCAGCCTCCCACATGCTGGGATTTTAGGCACATGCCACCTCATCTTGCTTCATGCCACCAGCTTTAAGTATTGTCTTTAAGCAAAAAGAAAAAAATTAAACATTTTCGGACTAAAATTAACCTGAATCTTCTATTTTAGAAACCAAAATATTTACCAACATTTTGCATTGGCCTGAAGATGGGTAATTTGCATGTGTGCCTGCTCTGAGGTTTCTAGATTTACAACCACTAGTTGATGAGAAAATAGCTGATAAATACCTGGTAAAGAAGTAGAATTCACTTGATTCTTCCACTCTGGATGGGAATTTTTTTAAATATTTTTAAATTCTAAATTGAACCGTGGGTAGGAGATGAAAAGCTATGCATCTAGATAATTTTTGACATTAATTTGTGTTCTGTTCTCTGTAGTTTCCACCTCTACTTCACACCCAATTCCAAGCAAGTAAGCAGGTGAATAAATCTGTGGCCCTCTCTTGTCTTTTGTAAAACCCTAAACTCCCTGAAAAATCATGCTGATTGGTGAGAAGGTGGGCAGGGAGATTGGCTCAAACAATGCTCAGGGCCAGTGAGGTTCTAAAAGTAGAAAGGGAGACACAGGTCCAAATGGTGAGAGCTCCAAACAGGGTAGGAAGTCCCTTGAGTAGCAGTATCCCAAGGTGTCTGCTGGACCTCACAGAGGGGGCTGTAAGAGGCCCCCAGTACAGGAGCACTCCTGGCACACAGGTCCCAGCTGGCCCAAGAGTCTCTGTGTTCTCAGCATGGGAAAGCAGCGGCAAAGCCACCAACCAGACCTGCAGGGAGCGAACTGGGATCAGGCAGCTCCATGGTGCCCAATGCAGACGAGTGATGAGGGTCCTCCCTCCACCCACTTCGGGCTGCTCTGGTTCCTGGACTTCTGTGGGCCCTGAGAAGGAGAAGCTCCAGTAGTGGCCCTTTGAAATTCCAGCCAGCCTATCAGGATGGGAACCTGGAATAAGGCTTAAGTTAATTTTTAAAAAATTGAGAAAGATGATGTCATGTACACCTAGGTGTGTGGGCTAAAATTTCCTTGCTCCCTCTTTTCAATCTTGACTCACAAAGTTTGTTTCATTCAGGACTCTACAGAACAGTGGTTCTTAGCTTGAGCTTCACTGAATCCTGATTAAATAATTTATATGTTACATGTGATCACCTGACACAGTCCAGATTCTGCCTTTCAATCAGGCATGGTGGAAGGATATAGAATCACCTGGAAATGTCTTCAACACACACACCTGTTAATCATCACCTCAGTACCCTGGCAACTCAGGTCTCTTGGAGCATCATGTATTTAACTTTTGGGAAATAATTTCAAATTTATGAAAAGTTGTAAAAATAAAAATTGTATGAGGAATATCCACATACACTGTACCCAGATTCACCTACTATTAACATTTTACCCCATTTGCTTCTCTCCATCCTTCCTTCCCTACTCACTTCTGCATATGTATATGTGCATGTCTATATTTGTATATGTATGTACATAAACTTATTTTTCTAAACCATTTTAGCATTAAGTTACATCATTATGGCTTTTTACCCCTAAACGCCTAAGAGTGTATTTCCTAAGGAAGGTGATAACCACAGTACAGTTACCAACTTCATATATATACAGTGGGACAGTATTTTCATTTATTCTACCATCCATCTTCCAATTGTGTCAGATGTCCTAAGATAGATAAAATCTAGTCCGAGATCAGACATTACATTGAATTGTCACACAGGCCTCTTTAGCCTTCTTTCATCTGAAGCATTTCCAACAGCCTTTGTTTGTCTTTACAATATTGACTTTTTTATGAATGCAGCCCTCCTGCACAACACTTTTCATATCAACAAAAGAGAAAATTCCTCATTTTGTGTGTTTCTGAGACATCCTTGTAATTAGATTGAGGTTTTGTATGCTTGGCCAGAACTCTGGATAGACAACATTGTTTCCTTCTTAGGGTCTCACATCTGGAGGCACACAATGTTCATTTGTCCCTTATAAGTAATTTTAACTTTGGTTATCTGATCAAGGTGCTATATCTCTACTATTTCATTTCCTCCTTTGCAAGGCACTTTACAGCCATGCAAAGTGCCTTGCCTTCTCTTGCCTTCTCTTCATCAGAATCCCACTCATCCTCTTGATTTAGTATCCATTAATGATTCTTGCCTGATCCTGTCTTCACCATCATGGTTTCAAAATGATCATAGAAACCTCTACAGATGCCTAGGGTACCACTGCATTCCAAACAATTGAGAACTGCTAGATAGAGAACCCTTAAAAGACTGACAGATGTTGAGAGTTTCGTGTATAGGAGTCATGCAAGGTAAGGTCATTAGTGCTTACCTTCTACGTAAGCCCTTTAAATACATTATCCCAACGACCCTCATGACCACATACGAGGTAGGCACTCTTATTACCTTTTACAGATTAACTGAGATTCGGAGGGATTCACTAATATGCCTAGAATCACACAGCAAAGGGACTACCCTGAGATTGGAACCTAGTTCTACCTGACTCAAAAGCCCACACCTTTTACGGTCTCTACTTCCATGGCTAGCTTCTGATTCCCTCCATAATGGAGCCAAGCTCTTAGATCTACTCATCACAATGAGTGTGCCCTCATGGGAGCCCTCATGTAGGAATACTCTGTGCCACCCAGAACTTTGGTTGAGGGCAGCCCATGTACAATACTCAAGGAACTGCTGAGAAAGACCACCAGCAATCATCCAAAATGGGACTCAGGGAACTCAGTGTCCACATTGGCCCTTTTTCCTTAGTGTCTTGAAGCTTATGAGCCAAAGGGCTCCATGACCCTCTCCCCCCATTCCCTGAGCCTATCATGGAGCCAGACAACAACCAAACACAGGGCACTAGTGAAAGTTCTGCAAGAACCCTTTTGCACGTCTCCCTTCCTTTTCCAAAATGCCCAGCAGATGCTTTTTTGTTCCCCTAGTTTCACATTACAATGTCCCCTATTGTTCTTTAAACCAAATTACATTTCCCTGTGGAATCTAGGCTGGCTTTGCCAAGAAGCAAGGGCAATAGTCCAGTCTGTGATGGAACTCACTCAGATATATAAAATCAAGAGTAATCATGGGTTTAGGCAGCTAACAAAACAGAAAGGGTGAACCATTCCAGAGGGGGTTAAGCCTGGCAGGAAAGAAGGAAAAGAGAAGGGAAATCATTGTACCAGCACCTTGAGCTGTCTCACTCTTTGTTATGGTTTGGATTAAAATGTTCCCAAAGGGCATGTCGTTTGGTTCCCCCAGCTGGTGGTGCTGTCCTAGGAGGTTGTAGTACTTTGAGAAGTGGGTCTAACTTGGCAGAAGTCATTGGGGCCATGCCCTTGGGAGGTTTTTATCCTGGACATGTGGCTCCACGTTCTGCTTCCTGCTCACAAAGATGTACTTGTCACGCCTGCCTTGCCCCCATTATGGACTCTTCTAACTGTAAGCCCTCAATAAATCACTTTCTCCATCAGTTCGTTTCAGTTGATTTTTCTGCTACAGTAACAACAGCTGACAAATACATCTCTCTTTAGCCCAGCTCATTGCAATGCTACTAACATTTAATGAGCAACTCTGGGTAGTGCAGCCTGTAGCCACGGCCCCCTGGCATCTGATCTCATCAGATCACAGAAGCAAGGCAGGGTCAGGCCTGGTTAGTACTTGGATGGGAGACTGCCTGGGAATACAGGGTGCTGTAGTCTTGGAAAAAGGACCCAGAAGCTCACCCCCAAAACAATCAACCATTGAAAACCCTATGAATAGCAGAGAAGCACTGAGTATAGTGCCAGTCATGGCACAGTGTCAGGGAGTGTTTCATCTGTTGTACATAGAGTCGCTATAAGTCAGACCCAACTCAACAATACCTAACAAGAACTGGGCACTGCACATTCAACCTCTCTCAGTTGATGAAGTTTAAGTAAAGCTGGTCCATCATTTAGTTCCAGGGGTAGCCATCTCACTCAAATCTGGCAAGTCATTACATCCAACTGTCCCCCAGACACAGTGATTGGTTCAGGGACAAGCACATGATCCAACCCAGGCCAACAAGACTCTGTCATGGGACTTCATGCTGGAATAATAGAGGAAGAACAAAATGCTCTTTCTTTCTCTTTTAAGGATAATGTAACAGAAACCATCACACAAAGCCACCACAGAATGCCCAAGAATGAAGCCAACACAAGTTGAAGTGGAGCTAAGAGATAGAGACAGAGACAGAGACAGAGAGCAAACAAAAGCATAATTTGAACAACCATAGAATACAATTATACTAAAGCTAGGTGCTTTGGTTTTACCTATTTTGGGACTCATTAACTTAGGTTTTGCACTGAAATCAGCTGAGCTGAATCTTTGACACTTGCAAACAAAGGAATCCCAACCAACAAAGATGGATGGATAGATAGATACAGATAGAGATAGAGATATATATCCATGGCATATGCCACTTAGCAATACCGTCTCTCAAAATAAAAATAGAAAAGGAGTTGGGAGGTATAGCTCAGTGGTAGAGCACTTGCCTAGCATGCATGAGTCCATGTTTTCAACTCCCAGAACTGCAGAGAAAAAGAAAAGAAAAGAGAATAAAGGGAAAGGAAAGGAAGGAAGGGAGGGAGAGAGAGAGGAAAGAAGGAAGAAAGGAAGGAAGGAAAAGAACCCCCAGTACTACCAAAAAAAGAAAAAAGAGAAAAAGAAAGAAAGAAAGAAAGAAAGAAAGAAAGAAAGAGAGAGAGAGAGAGAGAAAGAAAGAAAGAAAGAAAGAAAGAAAGAAAGAAAGAAAGAAAGAAAAATTGAGGGAGGAAGGAAGGAAGGCAGGCAGGCAGGTAGGCAGATGTAGTCACAGGAGAAGCCATCACTTCCAAAGGGGCAATCAAGGAAGGCTTCATGACAGAGGTGGTATTTGAACAAGTTCATTATGAATATGTAGGAACATCTGAGAGACCTCCCTCCAAAGCAGGAGTCAGATAAAGGTAAGAGGCAAAGGGAACAACAGCAAGCAAGAATAAGAGAAGCAAAGACATGCAGTATGTTCATTCAAATTCCAGACACCATTTCACCAATAAAATGTCAGTATTTATCTTAAACAAATATTTTGTTTTAACATAACCACAAGACTACCATCCCACCTTCAAAATAATTCCTTAATAATATGGTACTATCCAGTCTGTTCAATTTTCCAATTATATCTCAAGTATCCTTTTACATTTGTTTTGTTCAAGTCAGTATCCAAGCCTGGCACTAGATGGTTCAAGCAGTTAACGCAACAGGTCACTCCCAAAAATTTACCTGAAACTAATCCAAGGCAGACAAGTTTGGAGACTACAGCTGTGATCTTGGTGAGAAATGGGGACAGGGAAGAGGCTGTAGAGATGGGGGCAGAGATGAAACTGAAATTACGTAAGAGATAGTCTTCAGAGGAGGAATCAAGGATGATAACCAGCTTTCCCATTACAGGGAAGGTGGCATGAGTGTGTGTTTCCATCAGCAAATGCAGGTAAGAGTCTTCAGAAGAGCAAATAAGTCAATTCAAAAAGAGTGTCTGAGAGGTGACATTGCCAGGCACTGCATCCTGCCCTGGAACGCTGAGAACAAGAGGAAGGGTGACCTGTTCTCTCAGAGCCTGTGTTCTCATCAATGGGTGAAGGAGAGGAGTAAGCTTGGAAAAAAAAAAAAATCAGACTTGCTCTGAAGGACTTAAAATCCGTGCTGTGGTAGATGTGGCACAGGGCAGAGCAACAGGTGGAGTTCTTTAGGCAGAATGACCAAGATGGCCTCTCTGAGGTTATGGCATTTGAACGGAGGCCTGATCGACGACCTGGAACCCATCTCCAGAAGGAGCACTTGAGGCAGAGGGGCAGCGTGAAGCCCCAGCACTGAGAAGGAGCTCCAAGAACGTTGCATTACACTCCGCGTTCAGATGTCACAGTGAGATTAAACATGGAGGGATGCCACGATGTGGAGAGCAAGAAGGGAGGTTGGAAGAGCCTTCGGATGCCAGGGCAAGTGGAGGAGAAAAAAGATCCCATGGAAGCGCCCTCAACCACCACCGCGCAGTCTAAAGAAACACTGGCAAAGCCATCTCAGAGTCAAGATCTGTGGTCAGCAGAGTCCCCGTCTCCTAGAAACCGGCCTGCTTCAGCCTCCGAGCCTCTGAGCTGGAGGCAGCCCTTAGAGGCGGGGCCTCGACGCAAACCCCACCCCCAGGCACAGCTGCGCCTGTGGCCCACCACACTCAAAAGTTAGAGGTCTCTCTGGGTGCCAGGCCACACCTGGGAGGGTGAGATCAGAAAGAGATGCAAAGACCCACCGGCTCCTGGGAGAAGATTAGGGCAGAAGGGGAGTTTAGGGTACATTCAGTTTGGGATACGCTAAAGAAGAGGCTTCTGTGGGACACTGGGTGGAGTTGTACAGCGCACTGTGTGGGGTCTGGCTCTGGAGTTGGGAGAGATCTCTAGGGGTTTCTGGCTCATCAGTGGCACAAAACAGTGAATGGGAGGGTATGGAGTGAAAGGAGAGGATGGGCTGAGGCCCCAGGCATCAAAGGAACTGGTGGAGAAAGGGGAGTCAGGCAGAGGAGTGGAAGAGGCCTTCCAATAAGCTTGGAGGCAGGGGTGCTTCTGGGGGAAGGTGGAGCCAGCGGGCCTTTTCCCCTCAAGAGCCTGGAGGAAAATTTTTCTCTCTCCATGACACATAGACAGACACACACACACACACACACACTGTCACACAGCTAATTCTCTCTCTCTCTCTCTCTCTCTCTCTCTCTCTCTCTCTCTCTCTCTCTCTCCTTTCATATACACATACTAGTATCCCCAGTGAATGACACTTGCACCACCTGAAGTGGAATCTCTTCTCAGACATGCCTGGTAACACACCCCTGGTAATGCCTGGGTAGGGATGTGAGATCATCATATCTCAATGGGAGGAAACTCCACATATCTTCATTTCCTTTTCTTCAAGTCACTTCCTCATTTCTCTACCCAGCAGGGGCCATGCAATTTAGGGTACACTCAGGCACTCCACATGCACATTCTTTTTACTCACCACAGTGTCTTGTAAGCTTTAGGGATTATTCTCCCCATTTTACAGACGTGGAAACAGAGGCTCAGTGAGGCTTAGCGAAGATGACTGTACTCCAGGTGGCCTTCAGGTAAGGAAAAGTCAGACTGGCAGTGCTTGCTACGGGGACAATGCACCACATGACTGGGGAGTGGGCTGGGGGCAAGCAGCAGGCTCCTGGGGGGAGTTGCCACCCAGTCATGTAGGTCATACCAGGTTCAGAGCCAAAGCTGTGGGGCTGTTCCTAGAGCTTGCCCTTTGGACAAGTCCTGATGCCAGGAAATTAAGTTCAGCTCAGTCCTGAAGTTTCTATACATTCATAGATATATAAAATGGAATAATCAGGCTTATTTAAGAAGGGGAAATATAAGCAGAGTAGAAAGAAGTGGGTAGAGGACTAACCAGGGGATGGGGAGGGGAAACAATGCAGAGGGACAAAGGGGGAGGGGATAATCTCAAATTATATGATGCAACTACACAGGTACATGGGAAAAAACAGGTGAATATAACCCATAATTGCATATGATTTTTACTACATATTAATCAAAGGGTTCCATAAATCATGTAAGTTGATGAAAGTGAGCTGGGCGTGGTGGCACACACCTGTAATCCCAGTGACTCAGGAGGCAGAGGCAGGAGGATCACAAGTTTGAGACCAGAGGTAGTCTGTGTAATTTAGCAAGACCCTGTCTCAAAAAGTAAAAACGTGGGCTGGGGTGCAACCAGTGGTACAGCACTTGCAAAGCATGCAAGTGCAAGGCCCTTGGTTCAACCCCCAGTACCACAAAAAAAAAAAAAATTGATAAAAATGTAACCAAAAATGATGTAATAGGTGCACGATGGTTACTTTGCTTTAATTGTCCCTCTGCATTGTTTCCCCTCCCCATCCCCTCTTCCACAAACTTTGTCCTCCTCCCCTTGCTAGTCCTCTCCCCACTTCTTTGGAACAAAGCAAAGTAGAAATAAACATAGAGACCCACCTTTTTTGCTGTAATGTTTTTGTGTTTTATCTGCTATGCTTTATGTATGTTTTTCCTTTCTCCTATCATTCCAGAAAGAGGTATTACAAGTCTCTTTTTCTAGCAAAGTAACGGAGGCTGGAGAGGTTGGGGATTAGCCCATGGCCAAGGGGCCAGTAAATGGTTGTGGCAGCATTTAAACCAAGTTCTGTCTTCATATGGATCCCTTCACTACTCCTAGTTCTGCCCTGCAGTTGTCAGGCCAAGGGCAGCAAGGGCCCCTCCAAAGAAGATTCAAGGCAGCACACTAGACCTGGTTGACCGGATCATGTAAAATAGAGAATCATGCATTTGATCTCCCACAGAGAGGTTCACAGAGAAGATGAGGGAAAACTGCCTACAGTGAAATCCATTAAGTTATTTATAAAAATCAATGACTTGAGGTTTAGCCCTTCACTGGGAGGAGAAAAATGAGTCTAGTTTGTAAATGCACTTAGAATAATACATAGCACTGCAAATCACATGCAGCTCTTCAGTAATTAATAGCACTGAACTAGACATCATATCCACTTTCCTCCCTCCCTTCTCAAACACATGCACATGAAAGAATCCATAAATTCAGGCTGGCAGTGGGGCAAGAGAGATGGCAGGATCAGCTAGTGCACCCAGTGATGAGTTACTAGTTTCTGACTCGGAGAGAAATTCTCAGCGTCGCATGAATTCTTTCCCATGAGACTGAAAACAGGCAGTGAGCTATAAAACGCAAGATACCTGAACTCGCTGAGTTTATGTTGTCACAACATCTGTGGGAGTAGCAGTACACAGAGACCTGAAAGATGCCCACTAAGTGTTCCTCACAGCATTGTTTATAGTTAAAACACAGGAAGTGGCCTAGATGTTCAACAATGTAGAGACCGCCTTAAACCAGTGCTTCTCACACTTCAATGTGACATCAACCACCTGAGGATGGTGTTACACTGCAGATTCAGAACCAGTACTTCTAGCTGCAGATTCTAATAAGCTTCTGGATGAGGACAATGCCCACAAACCAGCCCCTGAGTAGCAAAGCCTTGGTTAAGATGAGCTGTAATAAATTTATAATGGAATAATATGCATCTCTTAAAAATGACAATGTGAACCTAAAAGTATATGGAAAAAGAATTTAAGATGTATTAAGAGGTTAAAGCAGGATAGCTGATTAAAAAGTTAAAGATTTAAAAGCAGAGTACAAAATAATATATACATTGTAATTCTATTTTATGTGCAAATGTTTACATATAAAAAATCTAAATGAATGTACTCCAAATCTGTTCATATTTATCTCTAGGTACTGGAATTTATATTGATTTTAATTTATTTTTCTTTTTTATAATATACAAATAGCATAGAAGGAAAAAACCTATAAGAAATGATGAGCCCCAGAAAGTTTTCTCTCTAGATTATTAGGGCAGAATATCTATACAACCAGTCAAAAAAGGAAAGAGATAAAAGACTGCTCAGGAAGTCAAGTTCATGTCAAATGTGACCATACCACCTATAAAGGCACCACTAAGTCCTTCAGAGAAGTAAATTAGTTTACAAGGGTTTGCTAGGAGGAAAGGACTTTGTGCATGACAAGTTCAAAGAACCATATGTTAAGGGCTGGTTAGGAATAGTGAACAAGATGCCACTTGGCCTGGAGACCTGAGGTGCCCCCAGCCCACAGGCTGGGGCTGGATGTGCACAGTGTAGAGGGCACAGGAATGATTGGGATCTAGATCCAAATTCCAGCTTTGCCACTCAGCAGAAGGGCCTTAACCACTCTGTGCCTCAGTTTCCTCAAATGCAAAACAGAGGTACAAACAAGTCTCTGTCAAGAGTTGTTGTTGTTGTTGTTAGGTGCCGTCGAGTCAGTATCGACCGTCTAGTCATAGCGACCCTCTGTACAATAGGGGAAACACTATTGTCAGTGTTTCTCTGCCGTTCATAGGGTTTTCAATGGCAGATTGATTTTTGGGAGGGGGTTGCCAGGTCCTTCTCCCAGCCTACAGCTTCTAGTGTTCCCAGGCAGTCTCCCATCCAGGTACTAACCAGGCCCGACCCTGCTTAGCTTCTGAGATCTGACAGGATCAGATGCCACAGGGCTACAGCTGAAGGCCCTGTCAAGAGTTAAATAAGATAATATTTGAAAAATATGCTCCTCCCACAATGGCAGCCACATCGGGAAAGCCCCCTGGACAATATAATCAACTTGTCGGGGGCAGAGCTAGCAGGAGGATTTGGGGGTTTTATTTCTTTTTTAGCATCAGTACTATGCATTGTTACGGTAAACTGGATGTAATTTTTTGCTTTAAATGAGTTTTTTAAGGATATTATGTTATGTGATTAAGAAGAGGTACCTTTTTCTGAAGAGAAATACATGGTAGAAATAGTTTAAAAATAAGAATATTTTATTCAGGAAGATGATTACTTCTGAAATAGGAATGATGCTGTGAAGCAGGTAGTTTTCATCAGAAAGAAAACTATTATGTTGGAGGGAGATACAGTACCAGATTAGTTTGTTGTTGTTAGGTGCCATCGAGTCAGTGTCTGACTCAGCAATCCTATGCACAACAGGTAAAACACTATTGTTACTGCTTCTCTGCTATTCATAGGGTTTTCAATGGCTGATTGTTTTTTGGGAGTGGGTTGCTAGGTCCTTCTCCCAATCCTACAGCACCTGGTGTTCCCAGGCAGTCTCTCATGCAAGTACTAACCAGGCCCGATCCTGCTTAGCTTCTGAGATCTGACAGGATCAGAACCCACAGTGGTGTGGCTGCAGGCACCAGCTTAGTTGGTTGAAATTAAGCCAGGTACTTGTGAAAATAAGGAAGCTGATAGTCCCACAAGAACTTACTGACAAAAGAGAGAGGCTGGCACCCCCTTATAGGTTGTATACCATCCCCGCCAGCCTTAGCCAGGGTCTCTACCTTCTGGTCATGGTTAATGGGGAAAATGCTTGCAAAATAAATGAACCCTAGTCCATGGGGAGCCCCTTGTGCTTCATCAGGCTCCACTTTGGAGAACACTGGCAGAGGCAGCCAGCAGGACTTTTGGCTGAAAAAGCAGGAAGTTGATGACAAGGAGAAGTTAAGAAGATAAACTGGGCCTGCTTGCTGGAGAACTTTTGAAGAGCTGTAACCCATGGTTTCTCCCACTGAATTCATTTGCAACAAATCCTAGTAAATCACCTCCACTTTGTGTCCCTTGTTATTACCAGCAGCCTCTCAGCCAGGAGAGACCTTGCCTGAGAAATGAAGCAGCTCATGAACTTGAGGAAGTAGATGGGAGAGTGGAAAAACTGCAGCACCCCAAAATCTCAAACTGGTCTGTCTGTCCCTTCTGATCAGCCAACAGAATGGAGCCGGGCCTCAGGGTGAGACAGCAGTGAACAATGGTGAGGCATACTACAGGCTGAGCTGCAGGCTCCAAGGGAGCCCCGCTCACCCAGCTGGAATGGCCTGTGCTGGGGTGGGGGGAACAGCTGGACTAAGAAATTAGGAAATCCTCACCTACCCAAGGCAAACACTCCAGCCATCCCACCAGACCAGATCACATACATATCCACCAACCTGGTCCACAAGGGAATTTCAGAAAAGCAATGACTTCATGTCAAGCCAATACAGAAGTAATTCTCCCAGTTAAGAAAAATCTGAAAATTCTAAACACTTTTTTGCTCAAATCCATAGCGTCTCAAAAGCCAATGTTCCTTGCCTGCAGTAAGATTTACTACATAGTTAAACCTTTGATTTTCAACCAGCAAAATATTCATTTAGGTTGCAGGCATCACTCTTGGTTGTCTAACCGACAGCCCTTCTCCCTTCTAAGACAAGCAAACAGAACCCGATTATGTCTAGATGCAGCAGACCCAGTCTAATAGAATGACCTATGGTGGCTCTAAATCAGTAAGTGACAATCCCCTTCTACTAAGCCAGTAAAAGACGATCAGGTGGGGGTGGGAGTCATGAGAGGGTAATGGGGGAGATGAACATGAGCAATGTATGATGATATGTTGTTGTTAGGTGCCATCAAGTCGGTATCCAACTCATAGTGACCCTCATAGGGTTTTCAATGGCTGACTGTTTCGGGATTGCCTTGGGAGTGGATTGCAGGCCCTTTTCCCATTTTTGCTGTGCTGGGAATTGAAATCGAGACCTCAGAGACTGCAGCACAGTGCTCTACCAACTGAGCTAAATCCCAGCCCTGTACCATGATATACATGTATGGAAATGTCATAAAATAACCCATTATGTTGTACACTAAGAATATTACTAATAAAAAGGAGGAGAAAGCCAGTAATCAGTCTAGAAATGTGCATGCAACTCAGTTCTAGCCAATAAGACTTAAGGGAGCCATTACAGAGTTGTCCATTTTGCCAATATTAAGTGATGAGATAGAGAACAAAAGCTAAGAATTTCAGAGCTATTTTCATTGGACATGTATGTTAAATATTACCATGTAAAAGAACACATTGAGCAAAAGGAGACAGATCCATGCTGTAATTTTAACAAGTATTTATTATGAATCTACCATATGCTTCGTAGCCTGCAGCTGTACCACTGTGGCATCCGACCCCGTTGGATCTCAGAAGCTAAGGAGGGTCAGGCCTAGTTAGTACTTGGATGGGAGACTGCCCGGGAACACCAGGTGCTGTAGGCTTGGGAGAAGGACCCGGCAACCCACTCCCAAAAACAATCAGCCATTGAAAACCCTATGAATAGCAGAGAAGCACAACAAGAGAGTTCCGTCTGTTATAAGAAGGGTCGCTATGAGTTGGCACCTAATAACAACAAATATATGCTTTGTTAACTATGACACTGGATATGGAATAATTAATCAGTAATTTCTGTAGCACTGACTTTGAGATTGAGGTGGAGATGGGGAGGGAGGTGGGATGTTTCAGATCATTAAAGAATTGCCTTAAGCCAGGTCTATGGCACATGCCTATAATCCCAGCATTTCAGGAGGCTGAGGCAAGGGAATCTCGAATTTGAGACCAGAGTCAGTCTGCACAATTTAGTGAGACCGTGTCTCAAAATAAAAAAATAAAAAGGGCTTGGGGTGCAGCTCAGTGGTGGAGCACTCACTTAGCATGGGTGAGGCCCTGGTTTCAATCCCCCAGTACAGGAAAAACAACAACAACAACAAAAAAAAAAACACCAGTGTCCTGGCAGTAGGGAAAAATATTTCCACTTGGATATACCTGGGAAGTGACTCTTTCAGCACAGCACTCCAGTAATATTAGTTGCAAAAAAGAACAGTTAGTTATAGTTGCAGCAATGAGAGACCCAGGACAAAATGTGCCCAAGTCAAGAGCAGACAGCACACAGCCTCTCATAGTCTGTTGCATGAACTTGAGCATAGCAGGCAGCATTTTGCAAAGCATATTAGGGGAAAGCAAAGCTGTTTATAAAATTTAATGGATAAACCCTTGGTCCTGTGCTTTGACTGAACATATAAACAACCCAAGAACTTCCTGTAACTATAATCCTCCTAAAACAGAAGTGTGGCAGGGATACACCAAAGGACAAAGGTCATCATCCCACAGCTATTTCCACAGCCACAGTGGCCATAGGTTCTCCCAGAGAGAATAGGAACGGCATCTCAGAACCCACTGGGCTGCCTCTGTGGTTCCCTGCATTGGTTGGTTTGTTAGTCGACAGTCACTTTGGGGCTCAGCCAGCAGAAAAACTGAGCATGATTGTCAGAGGACAAAATCCATGGGAACCAGAGGGTGACATTTGAATTATGCCTTCAAAGACTTATAGACCAATTTGTGGGAGCAGTGCTGCTATACAGTATCCCCTCTTCTCCGCTGTTCTCCTTCCTGCAGTTTCAGTTACCCATAGTCACCCATGGCCAGAAAATATTACATAGAAAGCTCCAGAAATAAAATAATTCAGAAGTTTTAAACTATATGCCACCATAAGTAGCATGACAAAATCTAGCATGCCCACTACCACCTGTTAGTCACCTAGTTGCCATCTGGGTTTTTGCATCAGGTGTCCCAGTATGGCACTGCTTCTGTTCATTCAAGGGGCTGGCATTTAGCTCAGTTGGTAGAGCATCACCCTGCAGTCTCTGAGGTCTCAAGTTTGATTCCTAGCACCACAAAAATGGGAGAAGGACGTGGCAATCCTGAGGCAATTCCGCAACAGTCAGCCATTGAAAACTCTGTAAGGGTCGCCATGAGTGGGACAGGACTCAACAGCACCTAACAACAACAACATCTGTTCATGCAAACCCTATTTTACTGAATAATTGCCTCACAAAGCAAGAGTAGTGATGCTGGCAATTTTCTTACAGTATATTGCTATAATTTTTCCATTGTATTTTTAATCTTTACTGTGCCTAATTTATAAGTTAAACTTTATCATAGGTATTTATGCACAGGAAAAAACATAGTATATATATGAGGTTCAGTGGTGTCTGCAATTTCAGGCATCCTCTGAGGGTCTTGGCCAGTATCTCCCAGGGATAGGGTGGTGGGGTACTGTAGTTAGGTCTGTATAACTGTAGTTATAATCTATAGTTCTTGCGAAGCCAACTGATTCATTAACAAAATCAAGTGTGTCAACACTGTTAATTGTGGTGCCGACCTAATTCAGAGAAGTCAAATTTAAAAGTGTCCCAGATGCGAAAACATTGATTCCTGGTGTTCCCACTTAACTCCTGCTGCTGCCTCATTTGCATAAATCTTAAAGCAAATGTGAGGGTCACTCTATTTTTTTCCTACTCCCTCAGCTATGTTTTTATTATCCACCATAACTCACCCCCTCCCCTCCTTTCCCTTCCTAGTCTGTAGTGGTTTGTATTCTACTTTCTACTTCTATGTGATCAACATTTTTTAAAATTATAAAACCAGTAAACAGGGAACAGTAACAATGTCTAAGCAAAGCAACTGGGAAAAAATTAGTCTTCCCCATCTAAATTCTACAAATAAGTGAGAACATGTGGTCTTTCTTTTTTCGGGACTAAGATGTTTCACTCAAGATAATGGTCTCCAAGTCTATCAATTTGGCTTTGAATGCCATAATTTCATTTTGTATTGATCGTTGTGTACTATTCCATGGTGTGTGTGTGTGTGTGTGTGTGTGTGTGTGTGTGTGTGTCACATCTTTCTAATCAAGTCATCTGTTGAAGGACTTATGGGCTGATTACATATCCTTGAGATTGTAAACAATGCTGCAATGAACATACAGTGCAAGTGTCTCTGTAATATACTGATTGGGCTTCTTTAGGATATATACTGAAGAGTGGGACTGTTGGATCAAATAGGGGTTCAATTATTAGTGAGCACCAGTCTCATTACAGAAGTGGGAATAGGGGATTGTGCCATCATGAATGTACACCAGAGAATAGCAGGAAGCCTTGGCATATAGATAAACCTCAAGAGACTTCTGGAATTAGAAGGAGTCTTAGGAACATCTAGGTCAATGTTGCAAATATTTTTAGCAGAACATTGTATTCAAATAAAATTTTACATAGAACCCCAATATGAGTATATTAACAGCTTATTTTCAAAGTGAAAATCTTTATACTTATCATAAAATGAGATCAATTTTGTACTGTTATATTAAAGATGAAAATTTCAAATCAAATGATGGTTGTATACTAGAGCCACTCCAGCATCCACTGTATTTCTCTGTCATGTACTGGTTATGTAGGCTTGAAAATGTTCTGACTGGTACTCATAAGTAGAGAAGAACTTATAGGTAGAGATAGGCTTTGCTGCTGACAATGCAATCTCAGAGTACTTTTCAAATAAATATAAATGACAGGAATTTTATCCCAGATCTATTTTTAAAATTTCTCATCTTGCAACATAAATTAACATGTTTACAGTTGTTGATGTGTTAAAGAACATTGGTATATTCCATTAAAAAAGTATGCATATATAATAGTGTTTTAAGTTTAAATATGATGGTGGGCACCTGTAACCAGCACGTAGGAGGCTGAGGCAAGAGGATCAGAAGTTTGTGGCCAGACTGGGCTATGCAGTAAGACGCTATTTAAAAAAAAAGTTAAAAATACATTTTGTATCTGATTTTTGAAGCAAATATTTGCTCAATTTCTAAAGCATTTGTAGAAGAACCTAGAATTCTGCAGCACCCATTAAAAGTCACTGATCATATTAAATTCCCTCCTTCTATAGATGAAGAATTTAGGCCCAGACTAGAGAATTTATTGCTCAAAATCACATAGTTAGAGATCCATAACTAGAACTAAAGCCCAGAACTTTTTACTCAAGTCCAAAAGTGCTTCTGCTAAGCATGTTGTGATGTGAAACAAAGTCTTTCTCCTTCTATACAGGTGTCCTTTCCACCACTAGCAAAGAAAGTAATTCACGTTTCATCAGTTGAGACCTGAACAACCTGATGTGTATTTACAAATTTAAAATAAGAAAAATAAATTAATAAACTCTGAGTAAAAGCTCCTCTTAGGGTACCCACACCCAGTGCCCACTGACATCTGGGCCTCGTGCATCAGACAGGCTCATGTAGTTTCCTCCAGGCCCATCATCTGCCATCAGTCTTCATGGTAGGGGCCTCTCTCTCCACAGCCCATACTTTGTACTTTTTCAATAAATTATACTGAACAAAAGGTGTGAAGCCAGTTGTGCTGGAAAGACAAACCATTTTTCCTCTGCTTTCACACCACAAGAGTCAGCACAGAGGACTTCTGTGACCCTCAAAACTTACAGGGATTTCTCCCCACCAGCAAGCAAGCATGCAGTTCTGCAGCAGAGGACACCAGCTGGGTGTCCTCTAATCCAATTTGGTCCTGACACTATCTTCCTAGAGGTAGAGTCAGATCCCACAGATCAGCGCCAGACCCAGACACACACACACACACACACACACACACACACACACACACACACACACACTCTTATTTCATATGCCAACTGTTCATCCAAGACTGATTTGTTACCTGTACTTCTGACCAACTGACTATAAATCAAGGTTTTTCCAGCCCCCTCCTCAGGTTCAATTACTTTGCTCAGTTGGCTCACAGAACGCAGGGAAACATTTATGTTTACTGGTTTATTATAAAGGATATTATAAAGGATGAATGAAGAAGAGATGCCTGGGGGAAGGTACATGGAGCCCTACGCCCTCTCCAGACACACCATCCTCCAGGAAACTCACATATTCAGCCATCTGGAAGCTCTCTGAACCCTGTTTCATAATAAAACATAAAAAAGGGAACTTTAGGTGCAGCTCAGTGGTGGAGCCCTTCTCTACATGCAGGAGGATTTTGGTTCAACCTCAGTATTGCAAATAATACATACAGACATACATACAAAGATACTTTAATATTATTTGTAAGACTAAGAAAGAAGAAAGAACACCCAACAATAGAGAATCTGCTAAATAAATCATCATACTTAACAACCCCGATGAAGAATATTGATATGTCCAGGTATAGTGGTATATGCCTGAAATCTCAGAGACTCCGGAGGCAAAGGCAGGAGGATGGCAAGTTTGAGGCCAGAAGCAGGCTGCATAACTTAGCGAGAATCTGTCTCAAAATAAAATAATAAAAAATGGGCTAGGAGTGCAGCCCAGTGGTACAGCACTTGCAAAGTATGAGCAAGGTCTTGGGTTCAACTCCCAAATACTGCAAAAAAAAGAATATTGATATGAAAAGATATTAATTATACATTGTTAGATTAGGAAAAAGTAAATAATGTTTTATCCCATATTGGAAATAATAATAATAGTAGTAATTGTATGTCACATTGAAGACGAAGGTGCACCTGACTCATGCCATGGTATTTTCAGCTGCATCATATGGTTGTGAAAGCTGGACATTGAACAAGGGAGACAGGAGAAGAATTGATGCTTTTGAACTATGGGGCTGAGACAATTAGTGAACATACCATGGACTGCCAAGAGAACCAACAGATCTGTCCTAGAAGAAGTACAACCAGAGTGCTCCTTAAAAGCAAGGATGGCTAGACTGTGACTTATGTATTTTGGACATGCAGTCAGGAGGGACCAATCCCTGGAGAAAGACATCAAGTTTGGGAGAGTGGCAGGTCAACAAAAAAAAGGAAAACACTCTACCAGATGGATTGATACAGTGTTTGCAACAATGGACTTAAACATAAATAAGATCATGTGCTTGGCACAGAATCTGCAACAATGGACTTAAAGATAAATAAGATCATGTGCCTGGCACAGAATGGGGGAGCATTTCGTTCTGCTATACAGAGGGTTGCTATGAGTTGGACTCAACTCGAAGGTACCTAACAACAACAACAACAACATGTGTGCACATTCATTAAAAGTTTTTGTTCAGGACGATACTCACCAAAATGTTAATAGTGGTTCTCTCTATATGTTGATACTCCAGGTTGAATTTTGTGTTTTCTTTGCCAATCTTTATTTTATAAACATTTTCACAATCAGTACATACAATGAATGATCATTGTTAAAATAATAACAATAGTAATAGTAATGTGCTGAAATTATTAAGCTTTTTCTTCTTTCAAAGAGCACTGGCAGGCTACTTCTTTTTCTCTTTAGCATAGAAGGAAACATCGTGCTTCCCGGTAGTAGAAAAAGAAGTGGCTTGCCATCACCCTGAGGGAGTCCTTCAGTGGGATGATTACAGATGCCATGACAACAAGGAGAGGATGTGAGGTCACATAATGATCCAGTGACTTTGGAGATCCCCATCCCAATGCAGACTTCTTGATGCCAGCTGGAAATCCAACAGAGACTTCATTAAAGGCATCTGTTCAGTAATTACTACAAGTTTCCCTACATGACAAATCCAACTCTGAAAACAGCCCTACCACAGAATTCCAACGCCTGATTCACAGCGACCAGTAATCTTTCATTTCTGTAGATCTCAGACTGACAGCCACCAGAGATGCAAGGTCAAGTTTCAGCACAATCAGTAAATACACACTTAGGCCGGAGGAGAGAAATGGACCATTGAAGTCAAGATACACTAAAGCCTTGAGGTGTTTGAGGTATCTTGCACTGCATCTCCATAGCACATTTAGATATCATCATTTTCATTAGACAAAATCTAATATGTCTCTAACCTTCGGAAAAGAAGGGCAAATAGCAATGACTGCAGAGCCAGCCAGAGAATCTACTGCAATATTAGAATGCATAATGAATTCTCCTACAATGAATACCAAATCCCAAGACCCTCTTCACACAGCCCCAGCATGGTGCTCTGCATAGAGGAGAGCAAACCGCTATAGTGGAAGGTACAGGACAGAACTGGTTTCAAGTCTCAGCCCCATTCCTTCATCTCCTGAGCCTCAGCTTCCTCACCTATAAACTGAGAATAAAAATGAGTCAAAAGATTTGTTGAAAATTAAATATAAAGCTCTGAGCCTTGTGCCTGTTGTTATTGTTAGATATGCCTAGTACTCCAAAAAAAGTTGGTTCCCCTAAAAATTTTTCATGGAAAACTACATGAATGGGTCAGTAAATTACTTGGTCCCTTATAGAATCTTAACGAGACCAATGCAAAAGTCTACCTGGTGTCTGTCTGCCTTTCATTCTCTCCACTCCTACTGATAACCATTATCATGCTAATATATCATGCTGTTCTCATACATGGCACATCTCTGCCTAGATTGTTCCCCAAATTTCTCCCCATCCAACCCATCCTCAATCTCATCTAGCTCAGTGATTTTTAAAGTAGGCTGCACATCAAAAATCACCTACAGAGCTTTCCAAAAATGTACATGACTGGGCCCCCACCTCACAGCTATGGAATTAGACTCCCCAGAGCATGGGGTCCAGAGGTGTTTAACAGGATCCTCATCTGGTCGATGTTCAGCCAGCCTGCCCCTGCAGGACTTGAGACCGAGCCGATTCCAACATTTTTAAAACTCAGTGCAAGAACTCTGATACAGAGTAGGACCTAGCTGGAGGAAGAAAGTTACTGGGAATGTGTCCTGGAAAAATATACCTTGTCCCCATCCTTTTGCTCTCTCTTTTTCTCCCCCTCCCTCTCCCCTTCCCTCCCTCTCTGCTTCCTGGCCACCAGGAGGTGAGCAGCTTCAGCCACATGCTCCTGCCACCATGATATTCTGCCTCACTTCAGGCCCAAAACAATGGACATAGCTAACTTTGGGCTAAAATCTCTGAGACGTTGGGCAAAATCTTTCCACTCCTAAAGAAAAAAAAGAGAACTCTCCTACATTGCTGGTAGGATTGTAAAATGATGCAGCCACTTTGGAAAACAATTCAGCAGTTACTACACAGCCTAGCAATTCCACTGACAAGGATCTACCCAAGAGACTAGACACATAAGTCCAAAGTTTTCTACATAAATATTCATAGTAGCATTATTTGTAATAGCCAGTGAATGAATAAAATGGGTGGATGCTGTGATATGTAAATTACACCTCAATAAAACTGACAGAAAGGGAAAAAAAGGAGAAAAGAAATGGAAAAGAAAGAAAGAGGAAGAGTGAGAGGGAAGAAAAGAGAAAGGGAAAAGAAGAGAGGAAGAAGGAAGAAAAAAGGAGGAACAGGAAAATAAGAGTGGAAAAAACTGATTCTAAGCCTTTCCCTATTCCTACAGGCAGTTGTGACTGGGACTTAGCTCTGTTGGTAAAGTGCTGCTCTACAGTCTCTGAGGTCCCAGGTTTAATTCCCAGCACCGCAAAAATCCACTCCTAAAGCAATCCTGAAAGCAATCAGATATTGAAAATCCTATGAGTGTCACTGTGAGTTGGACACAACTCGACGGCACCTAACAACAATAGGCAGTTAGACCTTCCTACCGCTTTGGGTGGGAGAAGGACCTGGCAACCCCCTCCCAAAAATCAATCTGCCATTGAAAACCCTATGAACAGCAGAGAAGCACTGACAATAGTGTTTCCCCTGTTGTACAGAGGGTCGCTATGAGTCGAATACTGACTGGACAGCACCTAACAACAAGAACAAACCCCTTTGGTACACTTGTACCTTATAAATTTCTGCAACATCACTTGGCCCAGGTGTGTAACTTCCCATTGTCAGCCTGCCCACAAGCCCACACACTTCCCAAAGCTGAGAAAGTTGTCTAATTTTCTCCCTATATTTGAGAGAAGTCCATGGACACTCAACAAACGTTAGTAAGAGCACGAGGAAAGGATGAGTGACAGTTTAAGCTTTTGGCTGAAATAAACTATAAGAAACATCTGGTCCTAAGAAATAGCATCCCATTTCCCTCCCTGGTGGAAGGTCATAAACCCTCTCATCAGGATGCTAAGGAGATGCTGGATGCCCCAAAAATGCTTTGGATTTTTACCAAAGGAGTGTCCTACAAGTATAAGAAGGGTCCCTCCTCTGACATCTCCATGCATAGTCAGGTTTGCCAATAACCATTTTAGCTTCAAATGTCCTGAATTCAAGTCTCTCCACTTCCCTGGACAAATACCTTAGTTGCCTCATCAGAAAAATGTGGAATTAAATGAGCTAGTGTTCATACAGCGATTAGAATAGTGTCTGTCAGATATAGCAAATGCACAATTACAGAGGGAGAATAAGTACATATGGAGAAGTGGTGTTTGTATATAAAATGTATGTATGTATATCAGTGGTAAGACACTACTGCCCAGATAAGCCCAGCTATGAAACACTCGGATAAATTTCACCTGACTCATGGACATTCAGAATCAGAGAAACTGATATGAACACAAAAGATGGCCTACACACTAAGTTAGAGAGAGAGTTGTTGTTAGATGCCATTGAGTCCTATCAGACTCATAGTGACCCTATGTACAACAGAACAAAACACTACCTGACATTGTGCCAACGCTCAACACTATGTCAGTGTTTCTCTGCTATTCATAGGGGTTTCAATGGCTGATTGTATTTTGGGAATGGACTTTCAAGTCCTTCTCCCAAGCCTATAGCACCTGGTGTTCCCACATGGCCCCCCATCCAAGTACTAACCAGGCCTAACCCTGCTTAGCTTCCAAGATCTGATGGGATCAGATGCCAGGGTGATACAGCTGGAGGCAGAGAGAGAGCTAGGTAATTTCAAATGCCCATAAATACAATGTAGTTTTTAAATGCAGAAAATACAACATGTATGAACCTATTTAAATACAACTGCAACAGAATATCATGTAAACCTGGGATATGATATTAGCAGAGTTCATCTCTGAATAATAAAGTTTTCTGAGTTACTAAAATGAATATGGATCGTTTTTATAGACAACTAAAATTAATAATGCTTCTTCATTTTGCTAAGAAATGAATTAAGTAATTAGGAAAATGAAGAGTCTTCAGTCCTCAAGGACCACCTACTTCTCTGGCAGCCTAAAAGTTTATCTGGTTTGTTCTAAAGAGAGAAGTAATACACAGAAGGATTCAAGAAGGCCCACATACAGAGGGGAAATGCCAAGCACACAGTAGTACCTAGTTATTATACAATAGTAAGACCATTCAACACTCACCCACCAGTTCTCCACAAAGCATGGAGAGAGGATGTATTTACAAGCACAAAGTTGATCATGTCACCTCTGCTTAAAATGGTCCATTGCTTTCCACTGCTCTTGGGAAAAGGACCAAAATATTGACTATGTAAGGCCTTTACAGGTCTGTGTTCACCTCTCTAGCCTCCTGCTGGCCCAAGCTCCTATTCTATCCACCCAATGGCCCATCTCCACCCTCCTTCCAGAGGGCTTCTGCACAGGCTGCCTGCACCACCTGGATGCCTTCCCATTTCTTCTCCTACATCCTTCACCAGCAGACCCCCAGACAGATTCATCCTACTGCTGGACACTCCCATAGCACCTTGGCCTTCCCGTCAGTGGACAGAGCACAAGTATCCTGCTAATGTCCATGGACCACCCTGGACTATAAACACCATGACATCAGCTCTGGTCTGTTTTGTTCACATTGTACCTCCTGTGCCTAACACAATAGCTAGTGAATGGTGGTGCTTCATAAACACAGGCTCATGAGTGAGTGCAGTCGAGGCAGGGGCACTACAAAATATGAGCCAGACAAAGGCCAGGACCAGATCATGGAAAGCCTATGAACCCTCCCTGGGAATGTGAACTTGATCCTACAAGCAAAGGGAAGCCACCAAAGGGTTTTAAATTGGAGGATCAGAAAATCTATGGGACTTGAATCTAATTGGAAAAAGTAGAGGTAAGGATACAGGAAAGGGAATCTAAGATGGATCTCAGGTTTCTGGCTCAGATGCCCAAGCTTCCAGAATTGTAGGAACTAGATTTGAGTCATTGTTCTGAAACAAGTCATGAACTTCTGGGAACCCCAGTGTCACTTAGCCATTCCTCTAAATCCTCCACTACTTGAGAAGGCTAGAGTGTCCACTGTGGCTGGGATTTAGTTCAGTTGGTAGAGCACTGCTCTGCAGTCTCTGAGGTCCCGGGTCTGATTCCTAGCACTACAGAAGTGGGAGGAGGATCTGGCAATCCACTCCCAAGGCAGTCCTGAAGCAATCAGCCATTGAAAACTCTGTGAGGGTCGCTATGAGTAGGACACGACTCGATGGCACCTAACAACAACAACAATAGAATGTCCATTAGGACTCAGAGCGCACCACCTTCAGGAAGTAACAGCAACTGCACAGATTTCCTAACCCATCCAGTACCCTTGCATCTGTAAAATGGAGCTAATCATAGTGACCTTGCGAGGGGTTTGGTAGAATCCGTTGAGTCTACCTCTGGGAAAGTGAGTCAGAATTGGTAAAGCCTTGTTATCATCAGCATTGACATAAAGGCAACAGCTTGCATAACAACTGCATGATTATCCCCAAAAACAGCCTCCTCAAAATCATCACTCAGACCAGGCTTACAGCCTTAACACAACTAGGCAATATCCTGCATCTTTTAAGCTTTTTTCACCATGGCAAACAATTGGCCTCCTGAATGACCCAGATGAGAAAGGAAGAAAATGTATCTTGTTGGAAAATAGAGTTTCTCTGGGGCCCCGTAGATGATGAGGAGTGAGCTCAGCTCAGAATCCTGCTGGTACGCTCTTCCAGGAGATGCTGGAGTCCCCTTCAATGCTAACTTGACAAAATTTGAAAATCTAAAGCAACTCCACCTGTTAAAGAAAGATGAGTCATTAGACACAGTGGGCCTTTCTGAGAAATTGTAAACTAATGACTTTAAAATAGAAATCCATCTACTTTCCCATTACTGCCTATATCCTATTGTGTTCATTTGAGCTCCCTGGGCCTAAAGTGGAAGGAAAACCAATGATAGCTTTCTCCTGTGGCTTCTCAGAGAGCAAAAACTTTAAAGGCCTGGAGGTTCCTATACTTTGTGATTACAGGGCACACATCTAAGCCAGCTGAAATTCCTTTATGTTTGGCATAGACTAGGGAAGAAGAAAAGAAAGAGAAAGGAGCTGGTACTTTCATAAGCACTTGCCATGGTCTCCTTTCTGGGCCACATGTCATATTCTGTATTCCTAGTACTAATCCTACTTTACAAGATTAGGAAACAAGATTCAGAAAGGTTTAAAAAAAAGTGTTCAATATCATATAAATGGTGAACATCAGAGGTCAGCAATTTCACTTCTAGCTTATCCAAAAATAAAGGAGAAAATTTTTTTCCACCATATATTCCACAATAATTTTTGAGACAATCTCCAAGAGCCAAAATATCTGAGGAATAAAATAGATAATTCAGCGGGTCCAACACAACATTCCAACCAAAAACACAAGAAAGCCAGGAAAGACCCCCGAAGCTGAACTGCACTGAAACCCTCACTTATTAGTATGACCTTGGACAAGTCACTTCCACATTTGTCTAATTTCAACTTGTGAAAGCTGAATTAGGCTATCTCTAAACAGCTCTCTCTTTTGCTAGTGGTCAGTAACTACGTGCAAATCTTAAATGTCTGATCCTTCTTCCTTCTCCAAGCCATGGAAGTTATCAAGGAGAGGAAGCACAGCCTTTTGGAGAAGCAGAGAGGGCAGGAGCCAGTAAATCAATGTGGTTGGCTCTCAAGCAACCTCAGCAGTAGCACACATGGCCTGATACTCACAGACTGAGCCTGGAATGGTTCAGACCTTCATCCAATAGCTACTGCCCTCCATTGCATGAAAACCATCTTCCCACAGCAATGCCTCCAAGCCCTCCAGGCTGTTTAGGGAAAGCCTGGGTCTCAGGCCAAACTCCCAGCCCACTCCAGAGCCTGCCTCCTAGCAGCACAGGAAGTGCCAAGTGGCTCTCCCCAAAGCAGCTGCTACCAATTACCCAGACCCAGCTGGAAGCACTTGGCTGGGAAGGCAGGCACTCCAGATCCCCAGTCTGGTCAGAAATCCTAGCAGAAATCAAAGACAGCCTTGCAGCCACGCCAGCACTTGACATAAGTGGCTGGTCAGGGGATGTGGGAGGCAGGGGGCAGACTGCCGAGCACCATCCAGGGAAGCAGCTGTGGCTCTGGGAGTCTGGCCTATTGCCTGATTTCAGAGTGTCTCCATCATCACCACAAACAACTACCAATTACCAGGTACCTAGAGCAAGTACCCTGAGCTCTTGCATTCCGAGTCACACTGAATCTTCCCAACTAACTCCACAAAGAAAGAGTCATTCTCCCCATTGCTAATGAGGGGTCTGAGGCTCAGAGAGAGGAGTGATCTTTCCCAGGGCCACAGGGACAGGAAGTGCCAGAGTGGGTCTGGAGCCCAGGTCTTCAGCATCCTCCTCACCACATAGCACCAGACAAGCAAGCTCACCATCCAACAAAGGCTTGGCAGTTAGGGACTCACTTTGGCAAATCATCACAGGTCCCACATCCTGAAAGATGATTGACTGGTGAAGATATGAGGGTATATGGAAGCCCAACAAGAACACAGCATGTAAAGAAAGCACCATGACACCAATGCCCAAGGACAACAAAGTGAGGACCTTTTGGCAGAAAATCCCAATACTGAACAACAAAAGGTAGAAGGACCAAGGTTCCCCTTACAGCTTTTCAGGCAACAGCATATATGGATATCTGATCAAGCAGAACTTAAAACTGGTTATTATTATTATTATTATTATTATTATTATTATTATTTTCATGTTGATAATATTAGGAAAACATTATGGATAAGTCAAAATAAAAATATTGTAAGCTATATAGAACCTTCTCTGTCCCAGTTATAGTTTTGAGTGCTTGATGTATATTAGCTAATTTAACCCCCAACACCCTGAAAGATAGGTAATATAATTATCTCCATTTAATAGATGAGCACAATGAAATTTTTAAAAGGCTAAGTCATGTGTCAAGATCACACAGCTAATAAACAATGAAGCCAAAATGCAAACCAACAGTCAGGCTCCAGAATCCGTGCTCTTAACTTCTATATACACTGCCTCTCAAACCTAGCAAGCAGTTACTGAGCAGGACCCAGACTCCATGCTGCTATCTCTCCTATTTGTTATTACATTTATTGTTCATAATAACCAAATCTACTAATATGAATAGAAGTCAGAAAGGTCTCACAGCACATCAGAATGGAGCTGAGCCTGCAGACAAGCAGGAACACTGGGAAACCTCCACGCAACCCCACTTCCCACTGGGGTTTGATGGTTCCCATACAGGTGAACTAGGTGGAAGGTCCTGGCAGCCATACAGTGACTTGCCCGTGGTCCTTTCTTGAGTCTACCTCAATGGTTGCCAAACTTCACTGTGAGAATAAAAACTGAAAAGTTGTATATGCCAAGCCTAGTATAATTGCTTCAAGAATAATTTCACTCTGAGCTCCTCATTAGTCTTCCATACAATTTGCATCCCTTTTTGTCTGAACTCTGCAAAGCTCCTCCACCAGAAATCCCCAGTGCACCCCCTTGGCCATTCACCTGAACCCTCCTCATTCTGAGAATGCTAGGGTAACCATCAGGACTTGGAGCTCACCCCTTCAGGGAATGATGGCAATCACAGAGATTTGCTAACCCAACCACCTCATGCACAGTTGGAAAAACGGAGGCCTACATTAAGTGACTTGCTCAGGATTAAAGAGCAAGTAGTAAGGAGCTAACCTCATCTATGGGTTCTCAGTTCAGTGTGTGTCCTTCCCCACAGAGCTCCACTGTGGGGTTTCCCTCATGGCTCCCCCAACACTTCCACAGTGCCTAGTTCAGTGCCATACACAGCAGGTGTTTATTGTTGTTGTTGTTGTTGTTGTTGTTGTTGTTAGGTGCCGTCGAGTTGGTATCCAACTCATAGCGACCCTCATAGGGTTTTCAATGGCTGACTGTTTTGGGATTGCCTTGGGAGTGGATTGCCAGGCTCTTCTCCCATTTTTGTGGTGCTGGGAATTGAACTCGGGACCTCAGAGACTGCAGCGCAGTGCTCTACCAACTGAGCTAAATCCCAGCCCAGGTGTTTATTAATTTACCAATAATACTAAATAATAATTGTGAATGCCTAGAATGCACTAGGGATCTGGGGTTTATCTCAGTTGGCAGAGTACCACTCTGCACTCTCTGAAGCCCTAGGTTCCATCCCCAGCACAACAAAAACAGAAGAAGGAGCTGTCAACCCATTCCCAAAACAATTAGCCATTGAAAACCCTACAAATTGCAGAGAAGTGCTGAGATAGTACAGGGGCTGCCACAGTGTCAGGGAGTGTTTTGCTCTGTTGTACATAGGGTCACTATGTGTCAGACCCAACTCAACAGCACCTAACAACAATAACAGAATGCATGATGCCCTGTTCAAGAAGGTAAGGCATGATTTTCATAGACCCTAGACATGTTTGCAGGGGGACTGGGATTTAACTCAGTTGGTTGAGCACTGCTCTGCAGTCTCTGAGGTCAGGAGTTAGATTCCCAGCACCACAAAAATGGGAGAAGGATGTGGTGATCCACTCCCAAGGCAATCCCAAAATAGTCAGCCATGTGAAAACCCTACGAGGGTCGCTATGAGTTGGACACGACTAGATGGCACCTAACAACAACAACAACAAGAAATGTTTGCCTCCATAAAAAATAATTTCTAAAAATTTTAAATATATTTTAGAACTACATTAGTATATCATAATTTTCGTACTTTTTATTATTTCTGATAAGCGCACATAACATGAGATTTACCCTCTCAAAAACGTTTAAGTATACTATGTTGTTGTTAGGTGCCATCGAGTCGAGTCCAACTCATAGCGACCCTCATAGGGTTTTCAATGGCTGACTGTTTCGGGATTGCCTTGGGAGTGGATTGCCAGGTCCTTATCCCATTTTGGCGGTGCTGGGAATTGAACTCAGGACCTCAGAGACTGCAGCGCAGCGCTTTACCAACTGAGCTAAATCCCAACCCCTTAAGTATACTATAGGTACATTGTTATATAACAAATCCCTGGAACCTATTCATCTTGTTTGACTGAAACTTTATAAATTGTTTTATTTCATTTAAAAGTCTATATATCTGATTTTGAAAGGAATTAAAATATTTTCGTAGGCTCCTAAAAATACTGCATCATCAGCATTCTGCCTGCCCAGTGAATAAGTTGGCCCTACTAGGATCTCTACGTGCGTTGTTATTGTTGTTGTTGTTGTTGTTGTTGTTCAGTGCTGTGGAGTTGGGTCTGACTCATAGCGTCCCTCATAGAGTTTTCAATGGCTGATTGTTTTCAGGATTGATTCAGGAGTGGATTGCCATGTCCTTCTCCCATTTTTGTGGTGCTGGGGATTGAACTTGGGTCCTCAGAGAATGTGGAGCAGCACTCTACCAATTGAGCTAAACCCCAGCTTTCTACTTGCATTATTTCACTTAATTGCCCAACCCAGCAAGGTAGATACTATTTATTGTGTCCATTTTATAGCTTAGGAAACTTAACTCTTGCATGTAATGTCAAAAAAGGAAGACAGGTCAGGATTTGAACCCTAAGTGTCCTAAACTCCAGGATTCATTGTATTCTAGACTCTACTTCTGTTGTTGTTAGGTGCCATCAAGTAAAGTCCAACTCCTAGTGACTCTATGTGCAACAGAACGAAACACTACCCAACACTGTGCCATGCACACAGTCTTTTTATGTTTGAGCCCATTGTTATAGCCACTGTTTCTTCTTATTTTGAGTCATGCCACATCAGCAACTGGAGGTTCCAGAGGCTTTACTCCATTCCCATCATTAAGGTCAACTCTACTTTGAGGAGACAACTCTTCCCCGGTCGTTTCTTGAATGCCTTCCAGCTTGGGGGCTCATTTTCTGGCACTATATTTGACAGTGCTTCTTTGCTCCTCACAGGGTTTTCAATGTCTAATTGTTTAAGTCCAGTTTAACCATCCTAGACCCTCTTCCTCTTGTGTCTGCAACCAGATCCCCAGACCAGGCTTAGGATTGGCATTCCTGCAGTGTTAGTCTGTCTCTCTACCACCCCAGACTTCCTTATGGCGCCAGGCAGACTCTGCCCAGGTCCCTGGAGCCTAGGTAAGACATGCCAGGCACACTGAGGGCCTAGGCAGGCCCAGCAGCCCATGAGAGGGGAGGACGGGCCCAGTGCATCCTGTGCTCTGTTCCCATGGGATGCCAAAAGGCCAGCACAGTTGCACAAGGCATCCTGGTTGCCTGGCCTAACCCTTAGGATCACCCCAGTGACCTTCACTCACACCCAGCTACACCAGCTACACTCACAGTAGGATTTCAAGCACAGAGGAGGGACGCTGAGCAGACACTTGGTGTGACAGCCACAGTGTATGACACTTCATTCTCCTGGCTGTGGCTCACACTTGAGGAAAGTGTAACTAGTCCCATTTATTCCTAGAAGGAAAGTGAGACTCAGAGAGACTAAATGACTTGCCTGATGGCAATAATAAGTCTTTGTATGCCTGGAAAACCTAGGTTTCCCATGATAACTGCAACCTCCCATCTAGCACACACCCCTAAAACTGTCTACTCCAATTGCTGGCAATAATTATACCCCACTGTGAGGGCTTCATTCCACAAGTTAAAGATGTGGTTTCTCTGTGGTTGAAATGCAAATGCCATAAAGTGGGGTACATGCCTTTTCACCAGTATTAACTTTTCCTTAAAACCAGAAGGATTTGAAGGGCATTTTAGAGTCAACAGGGCAAATTTTTTCATGTATAATTGCATTTGATCCTCACCACAACTCCGTAACTAAGGATCACACTCCCCATTTTACATATGCAGAAACTGAGGCTAAGAAAAGTGAACTGACCTACCATGCAAAGGCAAAATGCGGGGAGATTCGAGGCAGAAACTGTAAGCCCCAGTTTGCAGACTCATCTACTACACCCAGCTCGCCTCACTCTGGCCATCTTCTCAGCCATGTGAGGAAGGGAAGGGAATTAGGTCAATGAGTTCTGGGAAGTGGCAGTACAATACAGCAGTCCTCCCTTATCTGCAGTTTTGCATGGTGAAAGTTTTCAATCACCCATAGCCAATCACAGTCCAAAGATGTTAAATGGAAAGTTCCACAAACAAACACTTTGTAAGTTTTAAATCGTGTCTTCTTCTGAGTAGTGTGATAAAAATCTCACCATCCCACTCCATCCCTCCCAGATGTGAATCATCCCTTTGTCTAGCACATCCATGCTGTATATGCTCTGGACCTGTTAGTATGTATAATACAATAAGATATTCCAGGAGAAACCACATTCATATAACTTTTCTCACAGCATATCATTATAATTGTTCTCTTTTATTAGTGGTTATGTTCATCCCTTACTCTGTCTAACTTGTAAATCAAACTTCATCATGAGTATGTATATATAGGAAGAACCATAGCATACATAGGGTCCAGTTTGGAATATATGCCCCATGAACAAGAGGGCACAGCTGTATTTTAACTTGGATCATCATCGGGTTCTTTACCTCCATCATCACCCCCAACCAGGCATATGGGGCCCAAAAGGTTTTGCTCCCACTCTAACAAATGAGCAGGCAGATAGAAGACAGACAAGATACTCAGCAGAGAGAGTGGGGAGACCAGTCTGGACTGAGAAAAGGAGAAAAGTCCCTAGCCATATGCACCATGGAAGGCCAGGGGTTTCTATGCCTGGACTGGAGTGAGCTCCACTCCCCCGTACTGGCAGCCAAGTCACCCCAGCCTGGGCCACCTACAGAGCCCTGCCTGCCCCAATCCCCTCTGGGAGGAGCATCAACCAGCAGGCTTCTTCCGCCCACTGGAGAGAGTGGGCCAGGAAACCTTCACTCCCATCCCCTGGGATCTTGAATTGCTGTCCAGGGACTCCTCTTTTTGCTCTCCTGGGATAAACCAAGAAGAGAAACACAGGGCACGGGAATCAGCAGTGTTGCTACAGGAAACACATCCCTCTCTTAACAACACCTCTTCCGTACAGGACTAGAATTTTCCACACTATCACCATTATCTTTGAGGGAAGCAGCTTCTTTGCCACACACCCACCAACTTCACATCCTCCCGGCCTACAGTTTCACCCATTTCCTTCTGATGCCCTGGATATCATCACTGACAGGAAAAGGGAACATAACCACCCTGAGCCCCAATTTATCACTGTAGAATATCAAAAGAGATCAAGTGGTGGGGCCCACTCAAATAGCTTAACAAGAAAAGTACTTCTGTGATTTTGCAGACAAATTTCATTTGGGGGTTTGTATTTGCTTGTATTTCAGGCAACCTCAAGAAGAAAGTAAGGATCTGTGAATCCATTTAATAACCCCAGATATCCAAGCCCCAGAAGACAAGTTCATCTGAAAAATAAAATCCTGCTCTATCCACCCACCTACCCTCATTCACTTCATATTCAAATGCTCACCCACACCAGAGTCAAGTTACACATGAACTTCCACACACAGTGTTCAATCAGCGCTAGTCATGATCCCCCCTGCTGCAATCCCACGTTTGACGATGTCCTATTGGAAGGCTGGGTCTGCAAGTGGCCCGTGTTCATTTGTTTTCCAGACTTCTTGACCATGGACCCATTTTCACAACCTCAGAAAATCATATAAAGACAACACAAAACCACTTGCCTTGGGACACAGGAGCGGTAGGACTGAACCAAGAGCCGATGACACCTAGGTTAATAAACCTTGTTTCTTTTTCCTGATCTTTGTCTAAGGAGCAGATGCCTGCCCTGCTTAAGGCAATGGTCTCAGCTCTCTCTGGTTCTGTTCCAGTCTAGGCTGATTCCACAGACTTGACAAACCACCAGATCTCTTCATTGAGATAACTAGTGGCCCCAGGGCTCAAGCAGAAATAGTGTCATCCATGGGAAGCAGTCTGTTCTGTGGGCAAACCCTACATGGAGGGGTCAGGGCTAGCACCAGATCTCTTCATTGAGATCATGAATGACCTCAAGGCTTAAGCAGAAACAGTATCAACTGTGGGAAGTAGCCTGTTCTGTGGGGCAAACCCCAGATGGAGGGGTCAGAGCAGATGTGGTCTTAATCCAACTCCACCACTTCCTTCCTGTGTGACTTCTGGTAAAAGACCTCCTCTAGGAGTCTTAGGAGCTGCCTCTGCTAACATGAGGATCATAACAGCTATTTTCAGAGTGCTCATGAAAGGTGATGAAATAAGCCAAATAAAGCACCAGGGCACAGTCTAGGCCTCACTCCACAGCTACTCTGACCACACAAAGGTGCCTGCTCCCCGGGCAGCCTCAACTCTCACTCAGTTCCCCAGAGAGTCTGTGGCCAGAGTATAGGGAAGTTCAGGAGCCCCAGGCTTCCATGTCAGAGAGAACTTCACAGGGTTGCTCCAAGGGGATGTTATTGGTGTTTGGGGTGATCCCTCACTGTGCAGGGCTGTCTCTCTCTGCCAAATGTTTAATACCTCTGACTCCTGCTCACTGTCTCTGGAGTCTGTCTCCAGATCCTCCAATATGGTGACTACTAAAGTACCTATATCCATCCTAACATCCCTGGGGAATGCCACTTCTGAGACACAGCCATAAAATGAAGGCTTCTCCTTGCCAAATAAGACCTAGAAAGGACTGCCTCCCCTCTACCTAGAAAGGGGCCTTCAGCAGAGAGAAGTCTGGTCAGGAGCCACCCAAAAAGAGTGTGTTTGTGACGTTGTCACAGGGGTGGCTCACATCTCCCACCTGCAGGGCCCCCTAAGACACCATTGTTTTCATAGGCCTCCCTACCCAGAAGAATCCATTGAGTCCCCAAGACCATGTGAACTCCTTTAGTGAAATCCTTTGGCCCAAAATCTTGCAAACTGACAGAGTAGAAGAGGAGGTGAATCCTGTGGCAGATAGTTGAACACCTGAGGAAAGAAGAGATGTGAGGGGCATCGGAATCTTCTCAGGACTCTCTCTCACATGCTTCGAGGACTGTCAACCTACTCCATCCTGCTAGAGGGTATGGTGAGCTGGCAACAACAGGTGTGGGCTACTAGATACCTGTCTACTCGAAACATGAGTCCCAACTCCCACATACTGATGTTACAAAAACATGAGTCCCCCCTGCTTGGAAGAAATATTTGAAACATACATGACAGGTAGCACTTGTAAGTGATATATATATATATATATATATATATATATATATACACACACACACACACACACATACAGGCTGGGATTTAGCTCAGTTGGTAGAGCACTGCTCTGCAGTCTCTGAGGTCCTAAGTTCAATTCCCAGCACCACAAAAATAGGAGAAGGATGTGGCAACCCACTCCCAAGGCAATCCCAAAACAATCAACCATTGAAAACCCCATGACAGCAGTTATGAGTTGAACACGACTCGACAGCACCTAACAACATATATACATACACACACACATATGTATATGCACACACACATATATATGCACATATAGATATGTACATGTGTATAAGGCATATTATTAGTGTATATTAATTATATAATTATATTGTTAACATATAGTATATTAAATTAACTAATATAGTAATCATAATTATATGGTATGTATAACTAATATAATATATAAGTGCTTGAAAATTAATAAATGACAAACTCCTCCCAGAAAAAAACATAGTCAAAGAAAATCAAAAGGCAATTTTACAAAAGAAGTAAAATAACTTATGGGATTGAGATATTACACCACACCTCTCAAACTAGAAATCCTTTTCTTTTTAATTACAGTGTCCAGCATTCATGAGTATGAGGACCTGGCTACACTGCTGAGGAGAGTATAAATTGGTGATGCTTTCTAGAAAGCAGTTGAACAACATGTCTTAAAGTTCCTCAAAATATGCATACTCTTGAACCAAGTAATTACACAGCTAGAAACTTAACGTTAAAAAGTATTTCTAGATGTATTCAATGATTTAGTTCTTTGTCATTGCTTATTAAGATAAAAATTAAAAGCCTTAATAGCCAATTGATTACACAAATATTTTATAAATAGCAGGAAACAAAGCTAATAAGATGTCATTAAATAACAAATTTCCAAACATTATGAGGCATGGAAAGGGCAGACAAGATTTCTCAATGCCAAATTGAGGGAATGGCATTCCCAGCTGCAAGGAACAGCATGGGCAAAGCCTCTGAGGGGTGTGATATGGTGTGCTTAGGGAAGGGCACCTGTTCAGTCCATGCCCTGGAAACCTTGAGTTACTTCATTAGGAACAAAAGTGGCCCAGAGATGAGCTCCCCACATTGGTCTTTTCTTGCCCCTAGCATTTTCCCACTACACCTCCAAGCAGGCTCAAGTACATCAAAAGGCAAAATAACATCCTCCCTCATTTCAAAGGTCTTGACATTAAGATCAGATTGGGACCATAGTACCCTGAGTGCTCCCAGAAACAGGAATGCAGGAGTAGCTCCTAGGCACCCACCTCTGCCCTGCTCTCCTCCAAATGCTTGCACTCCAGAGAGGAAACCTACCCCTGGGGCTCCCAGTGTTGCCCACCTCTCAGGAGGATGAAGAGTCAGACATGGAAGCGTGAGACCAACAGTAAAAGTATCAACCAGAGTCCTCCTCAAATGCTGGCCTCCAAAAGGTGAGCTCTGTGGCTCAGCCCCCAACTCAAGATACTTCCAGCCAAGTTCCCACCTAGGTGAAGAGTTACAGAAGGAACAAAGCAGAAGCCACTGGGAATCCAGTGGGCAGGAGAGGGAAACCCGGACACAGCTCAGGGACACCACAGCCTTTCTGAAATGTTTCAGCAACATAATACACTAACCCTTCCTCCCTGCCTCTCTCCCCTCGGTCTTTATCTTTCTGCCTAATGTCTGCAATGTCTGCTGCTTGGCTTCTCTGTCTCTGTATTTCTGACCTAGCGTCTAGGTGTTTCCACTAACGTCTCCGTGTCTCAACGTCTCTGCCATTCTGCCTCTCTGTGTGTCTCTTAGAGTCTACCATATCTACAACTGTCTCTGTCTTCCCTCGTTATTACTATCACCATCTCTGTCTCCATTCCTATCTCTATTCCTCCTCTTCTGGATTTTGTTACGCAAATCACAGCAAGGAAATCTAGCAGTTCAGGGAGGTGTGATCCTAAAAACCGGCTCCAGCACGATGCCAGCTAGACCTGGGGGGTGGAGGGTACCTCGGGAACAGCCCTGGGAGCAGCTTCTGAGCCAGGTCTGGGTTCCCTGAGGCTCCCACCAGGCGAGCCCCCTCCGGACCCATCCCAACCTCTGACCAATCCCTCCTCCGCCACCGGAGTCCGGCAGGGGGTGGAAAGTTCTCACCGATGGTGAAGCTGTAGCCATCAATGCTGAAAGTGGCGCTCCGACATTTTTTGAAGCCCTCTTTCCTGTTGCTGGCGTCAGTCATGGCTTGACCGGCCTATCAGGGGCCTGGTACCTGGCCTGCTGTGTCCGGGAGTCCCCCGCGGCAGAGCGCGCAGACCGGCGCCCGTGCCCAGCGCTCGGCGCCCTAGCCTCGCACTACTGCGCCGCGCGCTGTCACCGCTCACTCGCACCAGCTGCGAGCGGAGCGCGCCGGCTGCGAGCACAGAGACCCAGCGGCAATTAATGCACCAGGCGCGCCACGGAGTCAGTGAGCCATCGCAACCGCGAGAGTTACCCAAGACGCCGCGCCCGGGTGCGTGTGGACGGGGTGGGTGGGCGGGCGCGCAAACCCCTGCCTTTCCCACTCGGCCCCCTGGGAGCCGCTGAAGGCAGCACGCTGCGGGCGCGTCTGTTTTCTGTTTCAACTTCGCCTTCCACTCTCTGGGGGCTGGTGGGGTTTGGGTACACTAGGGAATGGATGAGATTTGGCGTCGTGCTTCTGCTAGGTATGTTTTCTCTGGCAGGCCGGAGAGCTCCCAAAAAGCACATCGACGGATGGAAAAGCAAACATCTTAGCCCTCAGATGCTGCCAAAGTTTACTCCAAACAAGGAAGTCAGGAAAATCACCACGCCCACTTCCTCCCACAGCTGTCCCCAGAACTAGCCCTAAGCCCCGACAATATTACTTCTCAACAGTCCCTGGTCTGAAGATAATTGTCAAAGTAACCCATATTTGCGGACGAGAGTTTTCACACAGAGGCTCAAGATGTGCCCTTAGCAACCAAATTAGAACAATCCATTTCCAGTAGCTTGTCCCCGTCCTTTCAAATTTGGGTTTGCCAAAGATGACAGACTTCTGGAATTTGTTGAGGTGGAAGGGATCATACTGATCCTGCATCTAATGCTCCGGTGACAAAAGAGGAAACTGAGGCTGAGAAGGGGTTGAGGAAGGTGCTTTAGCTAGGAAGGTCAGACTTTGGATGCACAAGTTTCCCTTTATGACCCCAAGTCTGTCGTTGGTCTTTCCAATGCCTGACATGACTGAGTTAGTCAAGGCTTATGCTGGGAATGCACAGTAAAAAGAGACTTGAGCTGAGTCCCATGGAGGGTCCACTCAGTGTAATGTGGAATAACAGTGCTATGCCCTAGCTATCATGGGATTACAACTAATTTAGCTTCATTTGTTGGACTAGAATTTGACACAATTAACAAATGCGTGCAAATAACAAGAGTCAAGCAAGTTTGTTCCTAGCTAGTTTCAGCTGAGTTTAAAGGAGAGTGGAGCCACACACCTTCAGAATCTAATAGAAAGTAGACACCATCTCCCCCCGTAAGGCACAGAGGCACACATATATGGTGTTTTACATACAATATCAGGGGACCCACAAAACCCTCAAGCCCACTGGAACCCAAGTGAAGGCATGTCTCAGGAATTTGTTGTTGTTGTTGTTGTTAGGTGCCATCAAGTCGGTATCCAACTCATAGCGACCCTCTGTACCACAGGGGAAACACTATCGTCAGTGCTTCTCTGCTGTTCATAGGGTTTTCAATGGCAGATTGATTTTCGGGAGGGGTTGTCAGGTCCTTCTCCCAAGCCTACAGTATCTGGTGTTCCCTGGCAGTCTCCCATCCAAGTACTAACCAGGCCGGACCCTGCTTAGCTTCCTAGATCTGACAGGATCGGATGCCACAGGGCTACGGCTGCAGGCCTCAGGAATTTAGCCTTCTTCAATTCACCATGTATTTTTAAAGAACAGATTTTTTTATGTCAGAGCATAATTGGAACTTTGGTTACAAATTCTCTCAGGAAAGACCTGGAAACACACTCACATTGGTAGCTGGGTTAGGTTGATAGCAAACTAAGTTAATTATAAAGGCAATGGGTGCCATGAACCTCGTGTCACACAGAGCGGCCTGTCTCAGCATGGTTTTCGAACCAAAATATAATCCTTAGAGGGTGACACTCATGTCTGGAACGGGTTACAACATGGAAGCATAAAAAGAGTTCCACACACAGACAGACCTGCATCTGGAATCTGGCTCTACCACTTACTCGCCACAGAACCTTGAGCAAGATGCTCAACCTCCCTGAGTCTCCCTGTCCTCCTTACACAAGGAGGATGAAGTCAGAAGTAAGTCAAACCTAAGCACTTGTATCAATCACCAGCCGACTCTCATGTTTTCTTACCCAAACACCATGGAAAATTCCTCTCCACAGCAATAAGATATTTTACTTGTTACCACCATTAATTTCATGAGTATTTTATATGTAACATTTATATACATATTACATATATATTTTGATATAGTAACCACCGAAAGTTTCTTGTAGTTTCCATCTCTTCATATTTCTCCCATATTGCTAAACCTCTAACTGAAGCATATGCCTTCTTTTGTGCCAACAAAAGTTCTGGAATGGTCCAGGTGCAGTGGCACAGTCCTATAAATGCAATGATTCTGGAGGTGGAGGCAGGAGGATGGTAGGTTCAAGGCTAGAGGCAGCCTGTGCAATTTAGTGAGACCTTGTCTCAATATAAAAAAATGACAAATGGGGGTTATGGGTGCACCTCAGTGGTAGAATGCTTGCAAAAGTATGTGTGATGCCCTCCCTGGGTTCAGCCCCCAGTACTGCAAGAAAAAAAAAAAGTCCTGGGATGAGGACACTGAAAGCCTTGTGTTATAATCTATTATAGTAAATTATTATGAAAAAATGCCTAATGTAATGGAAATTCTTTTCTTGAGTGAATGAAATTAAAACTTAGTATTTAATGACTCAACAGAAAAGCTTCTTGAAATATATAATCCATAAAAATAATAACAGTGTGATCATTTTTCTGTCCCCTAAGTCTGGTAAAAATAACTTACCTGAGCAATTAGAACTGTTTTTAAACTGCTTTTCCCCAGAATCATTATCTCTCTCCCTGGTTTTAGAGATTACACACCTACAGAACCACTGAATGCATTGCTTCAAGTCTTAAAACAGCCTTCCAATGCAGGGCTCTTACACCAAATCAAGTGGAGTTCAATGCTAACATTACATAAGGCAAGGAAGAATGAGTTCAGGAACAGGATCAAAAGAAGCATGGGTTATGATTGCTCTTTCAGAAATGCTCCCTCAAGATAGCCTGTGAAGTATGAAAACTAAACCAAGACAGCCAAGCAGATGTTCCAGTCCTCCACTCTTATAGTCAGAACAGGTGTCAGCAAATTAATGCCTGCAGGCTGAATCTAGCCACCTGTTTTTGTAGAGTCTGTGAACTAAGAATGCCTATTACATTTTTAAATGGTAGAAAAAATTCAAAAGAAGAATAATATTTTGTGACAATTCAAAAGCTGGGTGTGGTGGTGCACACCTACATCCCAGCCCTTGGAAGGATGAGGCAAGATGCAGGAGGATGGCAAGTTTGAGGCCAACATGGGCTATATAGCAGTACCCTGTCCAAAAAAAAAAACAAAAAAACAAAAAAAAACCTATATGGAATTCAAATTTTTGTGTCCAAAAAATAAAATTTTATTGTAACAACAGTTAGATTCATTTATTTACATATGATCTTTCTAGTGCTTTCATACTAAAGTAGTTGTGCCTGACACCATGTGCTCTATAAAGCCAACATATGTACAATCTGGCTATTACATAATACATTTATTGACTCCAAGATTATAGCAAGTATACCTTACACCTGCCAAGGATTTGGAAATTCTTCATTTTATTATATTTACCTTAAAATTTAAGTTTGGAAAGGGATGCCTTTTTTTCTTAACTACTGGATGTATTCTAATAAGAAAGGCACAAAAACAATCCTAAGTAGTAAAAGCAGTGCAGGAGGCATCACAATATCTGACTTCAAACTGTACTACAGGCCCATAGCAAAAATAGCTTGATACTGGCACAAAAATAGACAAGGAGATCAATGGAACAGAATAGAAGACCCAGATATACACTCATGCATCTTATAGCCACTTGATCTTCAACAAAGGTGCCAAAGGCATACATTGGAGAAAAGATAGCCTTTTCAATGAATGGCACTGGTGAAACCAGATGAATGAAAGTAGACTTGTATCTCTTCACCTGTATGAAAATCAACTCAAAATGGATCAGAGATCTCAACATAAAACCAGAAACTTTGAAACTACTAGAAGCAAATGTAGGGAACACATTCCAACACATTGGCATTGGCAAGTCCTTTTTTTTTTTTTTTGCAATATTGGGGGTTGAACCCAGGGCCTTGCACTTGCATGCTTTGCAAATGCTGTACCACTGAGCTGCACCCTCAGCCCATCCTTTTACTTTTTGAGACAAGGTCTCACTAAGTTATGAAGACTGCCTCTGGTCTTGAACTTGTAATCCTCTTGCCTCCGCCTCCCGAGCCACTGGGATTACAGGCATGCTCCACCATGCCCAGCTGGCAAGTACTTTGTTAACAAGACCCCGTAACCTAGGAAATTTTATGTAGTACCACCAACAAATGGTACTACATAAAATTTAAAAGATTTTGTACAGTAAAGGAAACAATTAATAGAGTAAAGGGACAGCCCATGGAATGGGAGAAAATCTTTGCATCCTATACATCTGACTAAGGATTAATATCTAGGATATAGAATGAACTCAGGAAATTAAACACCAAAATAACAAATTGCCAAAGAAACAAGTAATCCAATAAATAAGTGGTGAATGGCACTGAAGAGACAGTCCTCAAAAGAAAAAATACAAATGACCAATAAACACATGAAAAAGTGTTCAATATTCTTATCTATCAGAGAAATGCAGATCAAAACTACACTGAGATTCTACCTTAGCCCAATCCGAATAGCTAGTATCAACAAAACAAACAACAGCAAATGCTGGCTAGATGCTGGGAAAAAGGAACTCTTTTACATTGCTGATAAGACTGTAAATTAGCTGTCATTATGGAAATCAGCCTGGAGGATCCTCAGAAAACTCAAAATAAGACAACCATATAATTTAGCTATACCACTTCTAGGAATATACCCAAAGGAAGATAAGTCATCATACCACAGAGACACCTGCATTTCCATATTTATTGCAGCTCTGTTCACAATTGCAAGGGTATAGAATCAGCCCAGAAGTCCATCAACCAATATTTGGAATATTATTCAGCATCAAAAGAGAATGAAATTGTGTCATGTGCAGCAAAATGGATGGAATTATAGATCATCATTTTAAGTGAAATAGCCCAGACTCAAAAAGAGAAATACTGCCTGTTCTCACTCATATGTGGGAACTAGATCTACCTCAAAGAAAAAAATATATATATACATATATATATATATGTATGTATGTATACACACACACACACACACACACACACACACACACACACACACAAACAACTGTACATATCTAAGATTGAAAAATAAAAATAAAGTGGACCCAACGTGAGGGGGAAGGGGCTAGTGGGAAGAGGAGGAGTATGGGAAAGCTGGGAGGAGACAGAGAACATAGAGGGGTAAAGAGGGAGGGAACAAGTGCAAAATATAGGAAGCAACTCTATGAAAATCTCATAATGAACCTCCCTACACTGCATGCAACTTAAAAATAAATTATATTATACCTCATAAGTATCTACCATTATCATTACATGTTAATCAAAAAGGTTTAAGGAGATGAAAGTGTCAACAATCCTGATTTAATAATTTCACACTATATACATGAACCGAATTTTCACTTTATACCCCATAAATATATACAATTAAAATACTAATAAAAATAAATAATAAAAAAGAAGGCACAGAATGTTCAATGAGTGAAGAAAAAGGGGAGGAAGACACATATTAGTTGTTTTACCCAGTCATTAGCTGAGATTGATTGGGTTAAGATTAATATTTCTTGCAAGAAACAATGTGACCTGGCTTCATCTCAAGAAAGCAAAGTAGGAGCTAAACTCACAACTGACATTAGTTCATGGATCAAATGATGCCCTTTAAAATATAATAGCTGTAAGATTAGAAGCCTCCATGTGACATGGTGAAACAAAGGAGGCAGGACAGGAAAGAATAGCCTCTATACCAAACAGAAAACTAGGAAAAGCCAGGGCAGATGTGTGAGGCAATTATAGGACTGTGGGAAAACCAGAAGCAGTCTTGTTAGCCCGTTGAACTGGCAATGGTGTGGAGAGCTGCAGTCCCCAGGCAGGCTCCCAAGCCACACCCAGAGTCACAACAACCACACAAACAGCTTAGCATGCCACAGGCCCCAGTCAGATGAATAATGCCCAGCTAAGTACCCCTAGACACACAAACTTCCCAACTAACTCAGTTACATGGCTAGAGACACTGTGCATGGCAGAACTGAAGCTTTGGGACTCGTCATTTCCCCTCTGTCACAGATAGAAAGAGTCACCTGTACAACCGAGCTGGGAGACTCTAGGCCTGGGGAATGTAGCTAGCAGGAGACCCTGATAGACTACAGACCTGAAGGACCCACACTAATACCTGCTCTAGTATTTGTTCTTGGTATTTCTTTTCCCAAACACGGTTTAATGTTGTCAGACATTATTCTGACTCCAGTCATAACTTAAACTAATTTTATTCATGAACTTTTCTCTTTATTGAGCAACAGAAGATTCAAAACCCCTTTCTCTCTCTCCCCTCCTTTCTCGCTAACAATCCTCTCTATTCTTCATTGTCTTATCCCCTTCTCACTTAACCCAGCTACTTATTTCTTTCTCCTTTTTCTTTACTACATTCTGTCATCTTACTCATCTACAACTTTTACCTCTACCCTTAACACTTTTCACCTCATAACCAACACTACATTATTCAGGCTATCCTCCTTCCTAAACTCATTAGTAAAACAGTTAATAAAACAATTTTAATTGTATAGTAATTATAAATGTGACTTGGCTAAGTGATGCTACTATAACAGATGTTTGCTTTCCAATCTCTGAGGGAGCATTAGGAACTGAGCCTTCAAGAGAAGGCAGCTAATAAAGAAGACTTCCAAATAAATCCTGAAGAAATCTTGCCCCTGCCACACACACAAGATGAACAAATCACAACAAAGAAATACAAGACACATGAAAAGGCAAGGTATCATGACGTCTCCAAAAGATTGTAACTCCCCCCAAAACAAACCACACACACTAAAACAGCTAAAATGCTGGACAAAGAGTTCAAAAGTCTAATTATAAAAATGATTAATGACTTAAAAGTAGATACAAATAAGCAAATGAATGAATTAAGAAAGTCAATTCCAGTTCTGTATGAGAAATTCAGTAAGTAAATTGAAATTGTAAAAATAAAATGAAAATGTTGGAAATGAAAAACACAATAAATCAAATAAAGAACAGTGGAAAGTAACACTAGCAGAAAGATCAAACAAAACAAAGAATATTGGGGATGGAAGACAAGGTAGAAGACATACTACAATCAAACATCAATTTTAAAAAATAAAATAAACGAATGTGACTACTAGTTTTAAGAACTGCCGGACAAGATGAAAAGAAGAAACCTAAGAATCCAGGGGGCAGAAGAAGGAGCTGAAGTTAAAAAAAAAGACATAGAAAATCTACTCAATGAAATAACAGCAGAAAACATTCCAAAGCCAGGGGAAGAAATGGACATCCAAACAAAAGCAGCATTTAGGATCTCAAACAGACATGACCCAACAAGAGCCTCTCCATGTCCCATTATAGTTAAAATGCTAAGACTACAAAGCAAAGAAGCAATTCTAAAAACTGCAAGAGAAAAACACCAGCTCACTTACAAAGCTAAACCCAGACTAACATCAGACTTCTCAGCAGCAATTCTAAAAGCCAAGAAAGCATGGAATGACATATTTCATCCCCTGAAAGTTAACAGCTTCCAACCAAGATTACTGTATCCACCATCACTATCCTTTAAAATTGATGGAGAAATAAGAATACTCCAAAGCAAGCAAAAACTTAATCAACTCACCACCACTAAGCCAGCATGGCAAAAGATATTTAAAGGAATCCTACTCACAGAAAAGGAAGAAATACAGTCATAAACATGAGTACTCAAAAAAGAATAAATCTCATGAAAACACATGAATAAATGAGTTATGATAGAAGTAAATATATCTAACATAGTAAGCCAGGAAATCCCTCATACAAGCAGAAGATAAAGGAAACAATGATCAAAATTCAAACAACTATGAAAACAACCAACAAAATTACACAAAACACACAAAATCCTCTCAATAATAACCCTAAATATGTTGTTGTTGTTGTTGTTGTTAGGTGCCATTGAGTCGGCATCTGACTCATAGCGACCATCATAGGGTTTTCAATGGCTGACTGTTTCAGGATTGCCTTGAGAGTGGATTGCCAGGTCCTTCTCCCATTTTTGCAGTACTGGGAACTGAACTCAGGACCTCAGAGACGATAGCGCAGCACTCTACCAACTGAGCTAAATCCCAGCCCAACCCTAAATATAGATGGCTTTAATGTTCCACATAAAAGACTCAGGTTGGCTGCATGGATTTAAAAACAGGACCCAATAATACGTTGCCTTCAAAGACACATCTCACTGGAAAGAATACAGACTGAAAATGAAAAAATAGGAGATAATTCATCAAGCATGTTGTTGTTGTTGTTGTTAGGTAACGCTGAATCATGTCTGACTCATAGCAACCCCCATGGGGTTTTTAATGGCTGACTGTTTTGGGATTGACTTGGGAGTAGATTGCCACATCCCTCTCCCATTTTTGCGGTGCTTGGAATTGAACTCAGCACCTCAGAGACTGTAAAGTGGCACTCCACCAACTGAGCTAAATTCCAGGGCCTATCAAGCATGGGGAAGCCAAAAAACCAGGGGTTGCTATACTGATATCAAATAAAATGGATTTCAGCCCAAAACTTATTGGAAGACCTAAAGAAAGTAACTACATATTAATGAAGAGAATAATTATTCAAGACGACATGATCCTATACCTAAAAGACCCTAAAGACTCCCCCAGAAAATGTTTAGATCTGATAAGTACTTTCAGCAAAGTGCAGGACACAAAATCAATACTCAAATATCAGTAGCTTTATACCAACAATGAAAAATATGAGAAAGAAATCAAAATGACAGTCCCATTCACAATAGCCTCAAAAAATAAAATAAAATATCTAAGAATAAACCTAACCAAGGATCTGAAAGACTTGTACAACGAAAGTTTTAAACCACTGAAGAAAGAAGTTGAAGAAAACACTAGAAGATGGAAAGACCCCCTGTTGCTCATGGATTGGCAGAATTAATATTTTGAAAATGACTATACTACCAAAACTAATCTAGAGATTTAATGCAATCCCCATCAAAATTCCAGTGACATAGTTCACAGAAATAGAAAAAATAACACTAAAATTTATATGGAAACATAAAATATCCCAAATAGTCAAAGTAATCCTGAGTAGAAAGAGCAATGCAGGCGGCATCACAACACCTGACATCAAATTATATTACAGGGCCACAGTAAAAAAAAAAAAAAAAAGCCGGGTACTGGCACCAAAACAGACCTGGAGATCAATGGAATAAATAGAGGACTCAGAAATTAACCCACATGGCCACAGTCACCTGATTTTTGATAATGGAACCAAAAACGTACATTGGAAAAAGGACCGCCTCTTTACAAATGGTGCTTGGAAAACTGGATATCCACACATAGAAGAATGAAAGCAGGCATCTCTCTCTCACCCTATACAAAAATCAATCCAAAATGCATCAAAGATCTTCACATAAAACTGGAAACTTTGAAACTAATGTAGGGAAAAAATGTAGGGAAAACTCACCACATAGGTATAGGCATAGGCAAGTACTTTCTTTTTTTTTTTACTGGAAATTTTTAGTGTACACCTTAATGTGATTCATTCTGACATGATTTTCATTGTGACATTTCCATATATGCATTTTGTTGTACATTATTCATGTAGGTTCCCCCTTACCCTCTTGTATGCTTCCTTCCCCCTTCTTACACCCCCATCAAAGACTTCTCTACCATTTACTTGTCTTTTTACGGTGATTTTTTTTCTATATATCCTTGGATTCCAGTTCTGTTTAAAATAGAAACTTTTTCTGTAGTGAACTTTCCTTTTACCTTGTCAGAACTATTACATGCATTTTCTAGACCATTTATAATAATACCATTCTTAGCTTTTTTTTTTCCTCTTTTATTATGGTCCAACCTTTGTATAGGATTTTTTCCTTCTTATAATTTTGATTCAGCTCCCACATATGAGTGAGAACATGTAGTGTTTCTCTTTCTGAGCTTGTGTTCGTTCACTTAAAATAATTTTCTCCAATTCCATCCATTTTGCTGCAAATGGCCTTATGTCATTTTTTTGATTGCTGAGTAGTATTCCATTGTGTATATGTACCATAGGGCAAGTACTTTCTTAAAAGAGCTCTAATAGCCTAGGAAATCGCAGCAAGAACTGACAAATGGGACTACATGGAATTAAAAAGTTTCTGCACAGCAAAGGAAACAATGAGTAAAGGGAAAACCCACAATATGGGAGAAAATTTTTGCCAACTAGATATCCAACAGGGGACTAATATCTAGGATATGTAAAGAACTCAAAAATTAAATACCAAAAAAAATCCAATCAATAAGTGGGCAATTGAACTAAACTGATGGTTCTCAAAAGAAGAAATACAAATGGCCAATAAACATACAAAAAATCAATATCCTTAGCCATTAGAGAAATGCAAATCAAAGATACACTTAAATTCCATCTTACTCCAGTTAGAATGGCTAGCACCAGCATAACAAACAACAAATGGTGATGAGGATATGGGAGAAAATTAACTCTTATACATTGCTCATGGGACTTTAAACTGGTATGGCTATTATGGAAATCAGTACAGAGTTTCTTCAGAAAACTAACAATAGAACTACCATATGACCCTGCTATACTACTCTTGAACAAATACCCAAAAGAATTCATGTCATCATACCATAGAGATACCTAGACATCCATGTACATTACAGCACTCTTCACAATTGCAAAGATACAAAATCAGCCCAGATGTCCATCAATGGATGAATGGTGTTTTAAAATGTGATGTATATATACACAATGGAATATTATTCTCCCATAAGAAAAATGAAATTATGTTATTCATAGGGAAATGGTTAGATCTGGAGATCATTATTTTAAGTGAAATAACTCAGACTCAGAAAGACAAATTCCTCACGTTCTCACTCTTATATGGAAGCTAGATCTACCTACAAATGAAAAATGTAAATATATACTTGCAAAATTGGAAAATACAAGGGGATGTATTTAGAGCAGAGAGAGAAATAGTGGAAAGGGGTAGAAGCAACATAGGGGGAGGCAAAGAAGGAGAGAACAAGCACAAAGCACATGATACAACTGTATGATAATCTCACAATGAAATTCATTGTACTGCATGCTAATTAAGTAACAATAAAATAACAGCTATATATGACAAAACATAAAACAAGAATCTGACAGAATATGCAAAAAATAAAAATCTTAGGAACTAACTCAAGTGCTAATAGCATGTCCTTTGGTTCCCTCTGTGGGTCTAATGGTGGACTCTACTACCTGTTTCTCTGTAAGAGAAAGGATATTAATGGCAAGTGCTTATTGCCCATTGGATTTTAGTTTTACAGTTCTAGGAAAAGATGAGACCCTATACAACATTTAGAATATTTTATCCAGAAGTGAGCTAGCTAAGAAAACAACTTTTTATTTTTACCATGAGAAAACAGTGCTTCAGCATCTTATTAATGCATTTCAACCATTCTCAGGTAGGAAGCCACCTACAAGTTGGAATTCTTCCAGGAGCTAATGGTCCAAGAACTGTAAACTCAAATTGTCCTGGCACAATGCGTGGCACAGAATAAGTCCTTGTAAAACATTCAGTGAATTAAAAAGTGAACAAAGATGTAAAACTCAATGTTGCATGGCCATGAAGATCATGTGATTGGAGGAGGACAGTCATTCCTGTCAATCATTCTCTCTCTTCACTCACCCTCTGCCTTTCTCTATGATGAGCATCAGAGGAAGTTCCAAACACAGCTCCATAATAAACAGATTAACAAAATCTAAAATTAATAAAACAAAAACTCCTCAACTTAATAGCTATGTGGTCTTGCAAAAGTTGCTTAGACTCTCTGAGTCTCAGTTTGTTCCTCTGTAAAATGTAGATTTAATACCTATATCATAGGCAATATATGAATTATAATGGAAGAATTATGGTCTTTTTAAGATTTATGTTAAAAATTTACCTTGGGCATGACCTATAGTAACTTCCAATAAATATTCTTATTTTTAACACCATCATCACTATTAATACGCTGGGGTTTAGCCCAGTTGGTAGAGTGCTGCTTTGCACTCTCTGAGGACCTATGTTTGATCCCCAGCACTGCAAAAATGGAAGAAGAATATGGCAATCGACTCCCGAAACAATCAGCTATTGAAAACTCTGTGAAGGTTCCTATGAGTAGGACCCAATTTGATGGCACCTAACAACAACAACAACAACAACAACAACAACAACAGGTCACTTTTGTACTTATATTTTTTGATACAATCCTCAGAGGCAAAAGTAACAGGCTCAGAACTCCATTTGTATCTGGATCCGAGGCCCCAGAGACTCATTCCTTTAGCAATGGAGTGAGAGGCTCTAGTTCTCCATTGCTCAACTGAGATGTTGTAAGTCATGGGCTTTCTGAGAGCTAGAGTCTGGAGACAGAGCAGGCCCAGCACAGAGAGCACCCTGAGAAAATGCTTAGTAACTCTTCCACTATAAGACTGAGCCTCCATCACAACCCCCATCCATGACACTTAAATCACCCATGCTTTGCTTCATTTGGATGTGCTATGGTCCTCATCTTCCAGGCCTCACGGACTTATGGACCACAGCTGCATCAGTAGAGTGTCTTTCTTTCCTGGGCATCCATAGCATAGCTTGCTCCTAACTTTCCTTTTAGATCTCTGGCCAATTACTTTTCTGTTGCTGTTGACCAGGGAACCCATTATCTTCCCACTCCATTTCCTCTCCCTTGAGCAATCCCATTAATGTCTCTCAAACATCTATATCCAGCCCAAATAACCTTCCTGAGGAACAGGGTATCTCCTTTCTCTTCAGAGGGACTTACAGTCACCTTGACCTCCAAACCTCTGAATCAGAATTCCATCTTCCCTTTCGTCCTCCAAAGTTCCCCTGGGGTATTCGAGGGAGAGGATAAAGCTTCTGTGCCCCACCTTTCCCACCTTCTTCTCAGCTGTCCCCATAGGAGAATTTCACATCTGACTGGATAGAGTTCCAAGACATTTCCTGGGCCAAATTCACCAGGGCAAGGTTGTCTAGTGAGCCTGTATGGAACTTCTATGAGGATTAGAAGAGGCCCTTCTTTCTGGGGAAGCAGAACCACGTTAGAATAAGCAGCTCAGGGAGTGGAGCACAGTCTGTGTTGCTCCCACTTGGTCCCTCCTCATCAGGTGGTTCTGGGTTCCTATCCATGTTGTTAATGTTGTTTTTAGCTGCCAATGAGTCCGGTCCGACTCATAGAGACCCTATGTACAACAGACAAAACATTCCCAACCACCAAAGCTTCATTCTTCACTTCCAGCAGTGCCATCTCTGTAAGTGGTCCCCCCAACCAACAGCTCTGCTGTCAAATCAGAACTTGTGAATCATTACTATCCCTTCTGTCTTTCTCATCTAAACAGGTACAACATCCTGGCAAAACTGCTGCCTCCATGTGTGTGGCATCTGTCCACACCTCTCCAGCTCCTCTCTCCTGGGTCCAGGCCACCAGTGTCTCCCATAGGAATTACCACAATAGCCTCCCATCTCCCCAACCAGCTGGCCTTCCTGTTCCAAGCCATTGTCCACCCAGCAGCCAAAGGGACCTTTTTAGTCATGTCCTTCCTTTGCCTCAAATCCTTCAGCACCTCCTTAATGCTCTAGAAAAACGTTCAGAAAAATGTAGAAGTTCCTTACATTGTCTAATAAGGCCCCATGGAATCTTGGGAAAAACTACGGAACAAAGGCAAGTTTGAACTTTTTCCCACAGCAGATGGGAGACGTAAAATGCTTTGAAGCAGGAGACAGGAACTATCAGGAAGGGAGCTGGGAAGTCAAGGAAGGGAAAGACCCCACGAAAGGCAAGCTACCACTATGGGAACAGGGACTCCATCCCCTGAGGAGTGCCAGCAGCAGGTGGTCATGTATTGGAGTTCCCTACTTTATTCTTGCTTCTCTCTCATGGGCATGGTTTAAATAAACCCTGTCAAATCTTCTCACCTCCAACTTCCTGGAGAGAATTCAGATGTTATGCACTTCCTGGAGACCATAAGAAAAAGCACTAACATTTATTGAACACCATACTGTTGCAAATCCTGGGTTAGTTTGCCCAGCTAACCTTGGTAACAAATGTCCAAAGTCTCTGTGGTCTAACACCATGATAAAAGTTTAATTCCTGCTCATTACAAAGCCTAGTGTAGATCAGAGGAAGGAGAAGGAGTTGAGCTTTATTCTACGGAGTTTTGGGGGGACTGACTCTCCTTCCATGTACTAGCTCTCCCAACCCCTAGGACCTCAGAATCCTTCCATGGATCCTCCACATCTAGGTGGCAGATGAAGGAAGAGAAAGAAAGTAGAGGGCCCTGAAGAAGGATTTCAGGGACTAGGCCCGTAGGAAACACACATCTCCTCTTGCCATGTTCTCTTAGCCAGAAATCATATGACGTTATCATACCTCAAGAGGTGAGGTCTGAGAAACAGAGAGGGAAAAAGAGAGTTTGTTAAACATAGATCTTTTGAAACCCTATCCTCCACTGTGTTGACTCAATTTGATCTCCACTTCACCGGGTGGAGGTGTGGGTTTTAACCCCAGGGCTGAGTTTACATTTCAATCTTAAATCCAAGCTCACAGGAGCAAAGCACCTGAGCTCACCACCATAATATAAATTAAGGCATTTTCTCCAGAAAGTTTGTCATGTGGCCTGTTATTGGTTAAAGGAATAGACTATTGTAATACTATGTGTAACTCTGGCTTTAGAAAATAAACCAAAAATATAACTTATGTCGTAGCTGGACACTGCATCATTTTGTGACACATGATACTTTTGTCTTTCTATAACAAGAAAACATACATGTATAGAAATAAAAAAGTGTCAGCATATGAGAAGGCAAAGATAATAGAGGGAAATTCAGCTTATAATCTTTAGTAGGCCAATAAAATTTGCCACATCAAAGAATGCTTGATGAGGATCTGGGGAACAAGGGATTCGAATAAATACAAAGCATCCAAGGTTACAACCTGCGTAGCAATTAGTCCCAGATGGATAACCAGTCACAGGGAAAGTCAGCACACACTTGCACCCAGTCATGAGGGAGAAACTTTGGTTTCATAGGGGTCTAGCCTTGGTCAGGCCATATGTACTAGGCTCTGTGCTAGGAACACATGCATCGCATTTCAAGGCCTACAAAATACAAAAAGGGGGATTTGGAATGATAGTGTTTTTTCTCACAGTGGTGCTGAAATCCCTGGAGAAAATACCTCATTTCACTGGCAACCTTGACAACAGAATTATCAAGAGCACTAAGAAGGTTAGAACCAAAGAGAACAGACAGGCAGCCCAAAGGGGACATCTGACGCACAGGGTAGACTCAACTATTTGCCACAATGATTTATAGAATAGAGAGATTCATTTCTATCTGCTGTTTGCTGGTATCAAGCTTCATCCGGGACTTTTTTCTACCATTAGTGATTCACCTCAAACCAGATAGCAAACATGTCCCTTAAAACCAGCAAATGCATACCCCCGCATACACCCCACTTTTCTATCTTGGATATGGCTTCTGATGATGATGACAATTATAAGATTGCTGGTATTTTGAAGAAAATGTCACAGAACAAAATGTTAAGGAAAAAGAACAAACTATGAAGTAGGACAATCTCAACTATATTTTTTAAATACATTTAAGAAAAACAGGAAGATGAGCAAAAGTCACTGAGTGGGTGAGAGAGTAGGCCAAGGACAAAAAGTTCAAATCAGTGGTGGGAAAGTGATTGCCCCTGAATCAAATGTGACCTATGGATGTGTGTGTGGTGGTGGTGGTGCTGCTGCTGCTATTGTTGTTAGGAGGGACTGCTTGTTATTGTTGTTAGGTGCTGTTGAGTCGGTGTCCGATTCACAGTGAGCCTACATACAACAGGTGAAACACTATTGTCACTGCTTCTCTGCTCTTCATAGGGTTTTCAATGGCTGATTATTTTGGGGGGAGTGAGTTGCCAGGTGCTTTTCCTAAGCCTACAGCACCTGGTGTTCCCAGGCAGTTTTCCATACAAGTACTAACCAGGTCTGACCCTGCTTAGCTTCTGGGATCTGAGGGGATCAGACACGATAGTGGTACTACTGGGAGGCTGCTTAGTGCTTAAAAATATCTAAATTGTGAATTTAAAATAAATTACAAATTTAAAAAGAAAAAAAGAGAGAGGAAGGAAGGAAAGAAGAAAGGAAGGAAGGAAGGAAGGAAGGAAGGAAGGAAGGAAGGCAGGCAGGCAGGCAGGCAGGCAAGGCAGGCAAGGCAGGCAGGCCAGCCAGCCAGATATCAGAATGGTAATAGTGATTATATTCTGGTGCTGGGAGTATAGTTAACTCAGTTTCTCAGAGCCAGCAAATTCAAGCTTATCCTCGTTCCTATGAATACAGTCTAGCTGCATCCTTCCCACATAGGAACATTGGTTACAATTTGATTTCATATTTTAAATTTTTTACCATGCCCATAATCAGAAAAAAAGAAAAATCAACCTTTTCAAATGTTGTTACTAATACAGACATGGACATGTAAATTATTTCCTGTACTGGTTTTTGTTTAAAACATTTTATAACTTAAAATAATTATTAAACTAAATTAAATTGAGCCAGATTAATGACCCATTCAATCTCATATTCTCACTAGACTGTAAACTGTATGAGGGTTACATCTGTTTTCTTTATTGATGTTCCCCAAATACCTAGAACGATGCCTAGCATCATGTAGGCAGTTCATAAATACTTACTGAGCCAAGCACTGTGGCATATGCCTAGAATCCCAGTTACCTGGGATGTAAGGCAGGAAGACTGAGACTTTGAGGCCAGAGGCAGCCTGTGCAACTTAGCAAGACCCTGTCTCAAAAATATAATATAAAAAAGAGACTGGGGTTGCAACTCAGTAGTAGAGTACTTGTCTCACGTGCACAAGGCCTTGGGTTCAACCCTCAGTACTGAAAAAAAAAAAAAAACCGTACTGAGTGAATGAATACATGAATATTCTGTTTGTAGCAATAGCTTAATAAGACATAAAGACTGGGGATGTGGTTCACTGGCATAACATGCACAAGGCTTTGGGTTTAATCTTCAGCACCAGAAAAAAGAAAAGGAAATGAAAGAAAAGAAAAGAAAGGAAGGACAAAGAAAACATAGAAATTCATATATACAGATATATAAAAATGAACAATTGAACTTAACTAAGAAGGGAAAATATAAGCAGAGTAGAAAGAAGGAGGGAGGGGACTAGCTAAAGGAAGCAAAGATTGTAGAATGTGGGGAGAAGAGGGAGAAACAATGTAAAGGGATAAAGGGGGAGAGGATAACCTCTTTTTTTTTTTTTTTCCTGTACTGGAGATTGAACCCAGGGCCTCATGCCTGCATGCTTTGCAAGTGTTGTACCACTGAGCTGCACCCCCAGCCCATTTTTTTTTTTTTCCTTTTTAAGACAGGGTCTCACTAAATTATGAAGACTGCCTCTAGTCTCGAAATGTCGATCTTCCTGCCTCCACCTCCCGAGCCGCTGAGATTACAGACATGCGCCACCGCACCCAGCAAGAGAGAGAGGATAATCTTAATGTAAATGATGCAACTCCATGAGTACATGGGAAAAATAGGAGAACGTAATACATAAATGCATATGCGTTTTACTACATATTAGTCAAAAGAGTCCATAAACTTTTTAAGTTGATGAAAGTGAAACCAAAAGTGGTAACAGTTGCACAATGGAAATAACAAATGTTGTATTACTCTGTACCCTGCCAACATTTATCAGTAAAGGAGAAAAAAATAAAAAATAATAGAAAAAAATTTTAAAAGAAATTCATATGTTAGGCCAGCCTGGGCCTCATCTAGTTCCAGGCCAGTCTGAGATACATAGTGAGACTCTGTCTTTAAAAAAAAAAAAAAGGAAAAATTAACATGCCAACCTTCTAAACCAGGGCTGCGCTCTAACCATCCTCCATACATCAGAACAAAATGGTCCATGTTTATTAGTGATTGAGTAAAGAAGAATTCACATTTGTTGTCTAAAGACTCCAGGCTCTTCTTTTCAGAAGGGACTTAGTGAGTTGGGCATGGTGGCTCATGCCTGAAATCCCAGCATTAGGGAGGCTGAGGCAGGAGAAACTCAAGTTTAAGGACAGCTGAGCTACATAGCATAGCAAGACTCTGTCTCAAAAGGGGGGGGGAGGGAGAGGGCCAGAGAGAGAGAGACAGACAGACAGAGAGAGAGAGAGAGAGAGAGAGAGGAAGACTTCATTCTTCCATATTATGCCACAGCCTTATGGAAAAGTCCCCTGCCATGTCCTCACCATGTGATACCTTTCATGATGGTGATTTATAAAACATTAGGTATTTTCACTATGCAAGGAAAGTTGGTGCCAAAAGAAGTAGATTACAGACTCATGTGGTTGAAGTTCTAAATTATGATCATGAATTACAAATTCTCCCTGTGTGGGGAAATCACAGTCTGTACATTGACAAGTTGACTGAAGTCTCCGAATCATAAGCAAATTATTCCAGATGTTGATTACACTGCTGCCCAAAAACTTTGCCAGAGAATCAGACAGTGTATTATCATGATAAAAGAAAGAAGTTATAGTTGGCAGCAGGTGGGAGTACTAATGATTTAATGCTGAGATGCCTCTGGCAGGTATTTAAGTTACCAAAATGTACTTTTTTCATTGTGATAAATGCTTGCACACACATTTGGAAACCATGTTTTCAGCACAATGCTTCTCAAGCCAACAGAAACCACTTGTGAGAATGGGAGGCAAGTTGGTTTCCTCTCCTCACCTGTGTTACCTCTCAGTTTCATTCATTCTCCCTCTGATTTCGAAGTCATCCTCCAAAGCACCATCATTTCCACATAGCCAGCACTCAGCACGGGCTTACAGAATCGACCCAAAACATGGGGCAATTGACGCAAATCATGGGGAAACAGGACTTTGCAGTGTGATAATAATACAAGACCACAGGTTGGACAGAGTAAGACACAGAAAAGGATAAAAGAGAAATATTAATTTCCTGGCCAGACTATAAGAAGTAAAGGAAGAGTCAATGGACCCTTCTGGAGTTTTCTTCAATACAAGCTCGGGTTTGTTGAGATCTGTACTGTGATCTGGTGATGGGGTTCAGAAAATAATACCCTCAAGTAAAGGCATCAGAAGCAAATTTTCTCTCTGACCCCCCCATCTTGGCTGTCATCCCTCATACTCTCCTGATCAAGTCATAAAATCTAGAATTCCTCTTCCCCAAAATGGATTATAGCCTGCAGCTGTAGCACTGTGGCGTCTAATCCTGTCCAATCTCAAAAGCTAAGCAGAGTTGGGCCTGGTTAGTACTTGGATGGGAGACCACCTGGGCACACCAAGTGCTGTAGGCTTGGGAGATGGACCTGGCAACCTACTCCTAAAAAAACAATCATCCAATGAAAACCCTATGAATAGCAGAGAAGCACTGACAATAGTGTTTCACCTGTTGTACATAGGGTCACTATGAGTCAGACACCGACTTGACAGCACCTAACAATGAGATGGGTTACAGAAAACAGAACCCCTTTTCCCTAAAGCCAGCCATAAAACCTAAAGATATTATTCAAACCTTCTCATGTCTTTCTGTGTAAGAGTTGGCCAAAAAGAAATTCTCTGACTTACCCTGTCTAATAGTAGTTCATAAAACTGTGATTCCAGAAGGGCTCCTGCCCCATACCCAGAAGGAAGGGATGCTGCACAGAGGGACCAGGAAGAATCTGAACAGATAGGTCTTGCTGGGTCCTCCTCAGTCTACTACCCTTTGACCACATCCTTTTTGTCTAATCAGATTTCCATGTGGCTTTCCATCCACCCTACACATAAAAATAGGTCACTCACCTTAGGCCTCTGGGTCATCAACCTGAAGGCTCTTGTGCCATAAAAAACTATAATCAAATACATTTCTGATAGTTTTTCTCCTGTTGACCTATTGTCAGTTTATTTCAGCAGACTCAAATATTGAAACTTCAGAGGGAAAATCTGAACTTCCCTACATCACCCACTGTGCCTATAAAATCACATTTGGCCCTCACAATCCCTATTCACACATAAAGAAACTGAGACACAGCTCCAGTAAGGTGGATGTGAGTTCTAAACGGAGACCAGACTGACTCCACCTCTGGATCCCCTCCACCACACAAGGTTGCCTCTCTTTGTCTTCTTTGAGGGGGTAACTTTGCAGGTACCCTCATCTAACAGCTTTTCCACCTACTCTTATTTTTTTGAAACTCCTTTTTAAATGAAGTCCAAAGAGATAAATAAGCAGGGAAGAAAAAGGTCCAGGTTAGAAACCACAGGATCATTCTCATTTGTTTCCCATCCTCCCTCCTGGAAACAGAACTTACCCCAAAGGTTGGCTGCCCTTGAAGTTTCTATGGTGGCAGGGAGGAACCCCTTAGCCATCTCACAAGCCTCTCCCCTACCACATCGTTTCCATTCCCAGCCATTCAGAGGCCTCTAGCAATGACCACTATCAGCTTTCTGCTGCATAAAGGGAAAGGAGAAAACCCCAAGCTTCAGGACAACTCACCCTGAAGCCAGCAGCCCAGCAGAGGACAATAGACCTGTTTTCCTGGTACCCACAAAGACCCCCAGCTTCTCAGCAGGAATTCTCCTGAGGCAATGGGAGGAAGATGGCCATCTGGAATGACTGTGAGGGAAGAAAGGAAGAGGAGAAAATGCCAAGGGTACCCGGGGGCCCAGCATCCAAGCTCCAAAGTCAACCTGCTGGGGCCAGGCAGTGGCAAAGCCAAAGGAGACACCTTCATTCCTGCCTTCAGGTAACTCACAGTCTAGAAGGGCCAGACTACAAATTAATAGATAATAATCTAGTCTTCTATGGAGACAGAGCTCAGCCTGGGGGCCATTAGCCCAGCCACAATTTGGAGATATCATTTACATTTGTCTACTTTCGAGATAAGAGCGATAAAAGGCTTGAGAGAGAGTGATAGTTTTTTATGTTGTCCAGTTTTCTGCTGGCTTGGTTAATGTCACTTCTACCTTAATCACAGTCATGTCATCTTCATCCTACCCTTACCCCTGTTCACAAAGTAAAAGATCGCACTGACCAGCATAAGCTCTGCAGCCAACCCACCATGGCCAAAGCTTGGCACTGTTCTTGTGGCCTGCATGACTTTGTGCTCTGCCTCAGTTTCCTCACGGATAACAACTGCACTGGATATGATTATTGTGAAGACGTAAATGGTGGATAGGGCAGTATCTCCACAGTAACCACTCGATAAAAATCAGCTGCTGTGATGCATCCTATGCATTTCAATGCACTTTAACACATCTCATTTGACATAGCAGCCTATGAACAGCAAGAAGCACCACAGTAAAGGTACAGGTCAAGAACCTAGTTAATGTGGTTCTTTCGCCAGAACTTCTGCCCACCCACATCGCTTCCAATGTATGACACTCTATAAGCCTGTTTTTAAATCCTGGACTTTCAGAAGTAAGTTCCTTCAAAAGCATTAATGGCTCCATGATCCAAATGCATGAAAATGGCGGAAAGTTGGCTTAGAAGGCATGTCTCAGATCCCAGGACTGTCGAGTTCTTCCTGGGGTTGCTTTCTCTCTGCGTTGTGGGTGGAAGCAAGAGGTGGGTGCCCCAACACTGCACCTGGTGGTGAGGCTGTGGCCAGAGAACAGGGCATCATGCACAGGAGAGAAGGACGGGTTTATTCACAGAGGAAGGGAAAGGAATGGAGGAATAGGGAGATGGGAAAGGGGAGCTAGAGAAGGGAAGTGCTCAGCTGCTGTCTCTGCCACTGGGGTGGAGACTCCCTGGTGTCCTTACTCTTCCAGTTCACAGCTTTCACTACACGGGGGCCCTGAGCTTGACTCCCAGAGTCTTGCCTCGAGAAGCTGTAGGTCCGTGTAGGATATCCAGCATTGTAGAGGTCGGGGTCAGGTAGAGGTGGCAGGCAGGTTGAAGTATGATGAAGGCAGGTCAGAGGAAGGCTAAAGGCTAGGCTAGGCAGGTGAGTAAATGGGCCTTGGGCTGTTAAGGAACTGCAAGGACCCAGTGAGCTTTTCTTGGATGGTGTTCAGAATGGCTGCTGAACTCTGAACTCCGGAGTTTATATGGCCTGATAGCCAGCCAATCAAGGGAACAGGGTTGGATCAGAAATGACCAATGAGGCACCAGAGGGGCTTTAGATGCTACCATACCTTGGGTGCCATCTTGGCCCACTCGATGGGAGGGGAGAAGAGTGAGATACCTGGATGTATAGCAAGGGTGACCTGTTGCTATCTTACCCCATAGGATTCCAAGCGGGCTAGATAAGCTCCTGGGACTGGTCATGTTTGGGGTACTCTCTATCCCCCTGCGAATCCCAACAAGGACCACCTACCTGGGGTTAACTTGTGGATACTGTACTTAGCCTGCAAACCAAACCCCTTCTGAGTATGATGAAACCTCTCCATGCTCCAAACAGTGTCACCAGCTCCCCTCCTTCTAAACTTCCCTCTAGCCACTGAGCCCCACAGCATCAGGAATCTCTTCCTACCTCAACTCCCCACCCACCAGGAGCTCACTGGCTGCTGTACACACAGCTGTGCTTACAGCCAGCACCACCTGGGAGGGGGGTACATGGTGGCAGGTGGCGAGTGACCGGCGCGTGTTGGCAGGACCCCACACCACACAGCTTACGGTTGACACTTCACAGAAAGGCAGCAGGCACACAGGAGTGGGGATGCCAAAAAAGAAGTGAAAGGTGATGGGCAAGCAGGGAGTTTTCTCCCAACTGCAAGCCCCATGGTCTCTTCCTCCCGGGAGGGAAGCACCTTCCCCTCATGCAGCAGAGGTGACCAAGGAGAAGGGAAAAGAGGGGTAAGCAGGAAGGCAGGCCAGAAATCAGGTCATGATTAGCTGACATTTGCCTGGGTATCTTCCCACACAAAAAGAGACACTGCAGTCTGTAAGGGAGGCCTTCTGTGTGGCCGGGACACCTGCAGGAAGAGCAACATTGTGCAGCTCCTGGCTGGCGCCTGGGAACTGGAAATGCTTAAGAAACTCCTGTAGGACCCTGATAGCCCAGGATCAAGGGCTCTGGAATCGGGTTCCTGAGCGTGGGACCCAAATCCTCAATCTGCAATGCATGGATGGGCATCAGTACCCTGTTGGGGCTTTCATCATTTCAGAAGGACTGAGAATGCTTGCCACTTCCTTGCTCCCTTGAGCTGCTCCAAGAGCAGAGTTCAAAAGAGTGTCTGGAATTGCTCTCCTGCGCCCCCTGTTTCCCAGTCTGCAATTGCTCCACTTCCACCACTTGCCCTATCTGTAAAGAAAATAAACGGGGCCTGTGAACACCTGGAGATGACAATAGGAGCGTCCATCCACGGTGACCTTTCTCGGGTGTCCAATAGTCCCTCAGCCAGACTTTTCACTCCTCCTGCGCTCCCATGCCCAGGCCCTCCTGCCTGGCCGCCTTCCTTCCCCTGCCCTCTCCTGGGGTGTTCCTAAAGTGAGCCTCCGTCCCATTGGGTGCTGTTGGCTCCTGTCCCTCCAGCCAACACATGAAAAGATGAGAGCCATCTGAGCAGTGGGCAAGCCATCCTTGGAAAAGGGACCAGCTGAGAAAGTCATAGAAGCTTCCTCCAGAGCCCTGGAATGACGGCCACATGACACAAATTCCAACATCCTTAGGACACTGGTCCAGGGGATACGGAAGAGGAAAAGTAGGCCATGCTGCTATAGAATGTCATTTGCTACAACTTTGTGAACAATTATAATGATTCCTGCTTGTCAAGTGGAAACACAGAGGATAAATAATATGCCCAAGGTCACAGAGCACATAAGAAACTAGATGAGTTTTCTTGTCTAATAAATTTTCAGACTGGTCACTCTTATTATTTCTCTTGGCTTTAGATTTGCTTTCTCAGTGGAAGATATGCAAGGAATTGCTCTACGAATATTGTCAGACTTGTACCTGCACGACCCTCTCCCAGGTACACATACACACATACACATGCACACACACGTATACACACATTCTCACTTTTGCACACACAAAAAAGTTTCAGCTTTGTTTTCATTTTCACATATCATGCCTATTTAAGCCTGAAGCACTGTGGTGTCTGATACTGTTAGATCTCAGAATCTAAGCAGGGTCGGGCCTGATTAGTACGTGGATAGGAAACCACCTGGGAATACCAGATACCGTAGGCTTGGGAGAAGGACCCAACAACCCACTCCCAAAAATCAATCTGCCATTGAAACCCCTATGAATAGCAGAGAAGCACTGATAATAGTGTTTTGCCTGTTGTACCAATGGTCCCTATGAGTCAGACAGCAACTCGACAGCACCTAACAACAACAACATATCTATTTAAATATTTTTAAGGAAAATCCCACCCTCCATATAACAAACTGACCTTGTCAGGCAAAAGAACTTTGAATAGCTAGAGCAAGGAAAGACTCATTTCCTGAACACATATTATGCCCCTGGGGCCCTGCTACCTAGTGTCACCCGACAATGTTCACGAAACTCACAACCACATACGTGTCATAACCTCTGTTCACAGAGGAGGAAATTAAAGCTCAAAATTAATGGTGCTTCTCAGGCTTAAGCCACTCACTACAAAGTGACAGAGTCCTGATTCAAATTCAGGTAAGTCTTGTGCCAAAGGCCATAGATTTCAGAGTGAGGAGAGGTCTAAGGATAAATTTCATAATCCCATTCTGATTCTTCTTATAGAACTCCCCCATCTGTTGCTCTGATCTACTCTTATCAGAAGAACAATTGTTCAGTGGTAAAAAAAAATCTCAAAGAGAATAGTATTGCCCTCAGTCACAATGCTGATCCTTAAAAAAAAAAAAAAAAAAAAATTAATACCCCTCCCTTCTTTTGAAGTAGTCCTTTTTAGCACAATCACAGGGCAGAGCCCTACATAATTTGCCTGGCTTTGATTTGCCAAAAGACAGCACAGGTAAATTCCTAAAGGAAGAATGATTCAGAAAAGACAAAGTGACAATGGATGGGAGGGAAGAGGGAGATCAAAAGGCCACAATCTAAGTCATCACACAATTACTTTTGGGTGGCTGTGAGAATGTTATCATATAATGTTAATTTCTCCAGCAAGCAGAAAATAGATTCCCCAGAGTTGTGGAACATTCTTGAATTCTTCCTGCTTTCTCTTCAAGTGCACCCTTCAATAATTAAAACCTATTGTGTTCTTAAAGCAAAACACTTAGTAACACAGTAGACACTGGGAAGGAGAGAAATGGAATTTTGATAGCAGGTCTGCTACTAACTTGAGATGAAATTAGCTTAATGCTAATTATTTTTTTAACATTCAGTTTCTATATTTACCAAATGACCTAACTTTTGGAGAGCAGGGTTCTTTCTATGAATGCCTGCTGAATTTACCTTCCCCATCTATCCATACTCTACCAACTCCATAAGGCCTATTTTGAATACCATCAGCTGTTTACATATCTTTACTCCAGCCCCAAAGGATGGATTGCTCAGTTTTCTAATTCCCTTTGCACTTTTGCTGACAATATTAGCATTACTTATGCATATTAAGGAGTTGAGCTTTAGTTTAGTTGGTAGAGTGCTGCTCTGCACTCTGAGGCCCTGAGCTTGACCCTCTGCACCACAAAAATGGCAGAAAGACATGACAGCCCCCTCCTGACACAATCCCAAAACAATCACTCACTGGAAGCTCTATGAGGGTAGCTATGAGTCCAACCGGACTTTATGGCACCTAACAACAACAACATATGCAAATTAAATATGTACTGTATGACATGTGCCAAACATTATCATGGGAACTGAAAATAAAATAATTAATAACAATAGCTGAATTCACTGCATGCCCTCTGAGGGCAATTGGTCTTGGTGCTTTTGTGTGAATCAACTTATTTAGTCCTTCCCTTTATGAGGAATGTCCTAATATTACCCACATCATTTAGATGAAGTAGTCTGAGTTATCTAGTTACTTGCTCAAGTTTACTAAGATCATAAGTGATAGAACAGAATTTGAATCCAGACAGCCTGGCTCTAGAGTCCTAGAAATTAATCACTATGTACTCTATAGCTGCATCTCTTGGTCCACATTCAAAGAGCTAATTGCTGAGTAAAAGATAGGTAATCAGAAGAAGACACAAAGGTGTGATGACTGCTGTTCATGAGCTGAGGAAAGGGGACCCACATAGACTGGGAGGATGCAGACAGATTCATCAGGAAAGCACAGAGATAGGGAGATATTCCAGGAATTTTTCCATAGTTTAGCAAACTGGAGAGCTTAGAGGTATAGCTTGGGGGTAGAGCATTTGCCTAGCAAACTAGAGTTACATATCAATACAAACTTCTCCTAATGAATGAATGTGATTGTATCCTAACCTAAAGAATAACTTTACCCAGGTTTACAGAGAATGCTATGCTGGTAAAAACAGCAATCTGTAACAGGAAGTACCAAAAGAAAACAAAACCAAACAAGCAATCCCACACGTGTGTGCACACCCACACACACACAGATTTATTTTGCCAGTCTCTGTGGTGTAAACACTCCTGCCATGGCAGGTTTCCATCTACAACCCAAACATCGCTGATGAGAGATATATACATTGTATACTGCAGGAACTTGTTTGAGCTGGTCCCAACACACTGCTGCACAGGTGCTTATAGCAAGTATCAGCTTCTGAGGGACCTAAGAGAGAAGCAGAGAACTCAAGAGGGAGGGAACATGTGCTCAATGTCTGAAGGGCTGCAGCAGCCAAAGTGGGCACTCCAAAGATAAAGCCCCCAAGCTAAACTCAGGGAACATGAAAATACAAACCACAGAACCAAGTTAGGGAGCCAGGAAAAAATAGCACCAGAAAAGAGATCACGGTAAGCACTGAAGGTCAGAACCAGGACAAGAGGAAAAGAGATGCTGGGTCAGAAGAGGAAATGTCTGAGTTCAATCAGGCACAACCTTCAGGCAACACCCAAACAAGACCTTAGGGCAAGGCAGAAAGTCCCAACAGCCTTCGGGTCAGCTCTCCCTCCCAACCTGCCTAACTCCTCATGCCCAGCATGAGCTGAGAGTTCTTCCTCAGGACTCTCAAAGCATCCTGTAATGACTTCTGATGCAACAAACTGCAGTTAGGCAGGCATGAGTCTCCCACTGGGCTGTTAGCTCATTTAGGTATAGAGCATAGGACAAGAATCAGCAAACATCAGCATATGGGTCAAAGCTACCCTGCCACCTGCTTTTATGGGGTATGCAAACTAAGAATGGCTTTTACATTTTGTAGTGGTTGAAAAAAATCAAAAGAATAATAATATGTTGTGATATGTGTAAGTTATACAAAATTCAAAATTCAGTGTCCATAAACAAAGTTTTATTGGAACACATTCTTGCCCCCTCATTAGCTTATTGTCTATAGCATTTTTCATGCTATCATACAGATCATGACCCTAAAATACTGTCTGATCCCTTACAGGAAAAGCTTTCCAACTCCTGGCAACTCACATGCCACAAGGTAGGAAATACTGGATAAATGTCTAATTAGTGACTGCTTGACCCTAGATCCAACCCCAACCTTTTTTAAGCTCATTACTATCCAGACTTTCCTCGGGGAGGACCCTCCTTTCTCTAGCAATAAGCTTTGTCTTCCAACCCCTCAAAGCACTTTGTTCACAGTAAGCACCCAATTAAATCTTCCCCAGTTGGTTGACTCCCGTCTGTCTATATAAGCATTTCTAAGTTTGAGGCTCTATAGAATTTGACTAGATGTTCCACAAAAACCAAACCAAAAAGAAAAAAAATAAAGGTTTCCACAACTAAATAAGCTTAATAAATGTTGAGCTAGACAACTAAGCATGCATCTTACCACAGAACTCCTCAGAGGCTTTAAGATGCTAACATTCCCTGTAAAACTCTAAGATGGCAAGCATTTCCTAAATTTCCTTGACTATGGAGCCTTCTTATTGAGAACTATTCCTCAGAATACATTTGGGGAGTCTAAAAAGAAAGAACCTTAATGGATATGTTCCTTAAGACTACCCAGAGAGTTCACTGCTTTGACCTAAGTTATTTGACCTATGATCACACCACCACTACTTGGCTGTGAGTAGCATCCAGCACAAGGCAGCTGCAGCCTCATCACCGTGTATTGAGTAGCCATTGCTTTACTTCCACTGTCTGCAAATCTCATTTCTGCCACTGCCTGCAGTGCTAACTTCCTCTCCTTATTTAAGTCTTCACTCAAGTGCCACCTTCTCAGCAAGGCCACCCAATTTAAAACCATAATCAGACTCCCCAATGCTGTGAATTTCCTTTACCCTGTTCTGCTTCCTCCTAATACTTATTTCCTTCTAACAAATCATATAATTTACTTATTTGTTATGCAAGCTCCTTGAGGCAGGGACTTTTGGTCTAATTTGTCACTGATATACCCCAAGCACCTAGAAGAGCACTCATCACAGACTCTCAGCCAATCTGTATATTCTTGAATCTAAGCCACACCAAATCTGATCCTAAACTATTGCATTGTATTGTTTTCATGACATGTACAGTGGTTCTATAATTTTCCCAAAAACCAGCTCACAGATGCAAATCTAATCTACATGCACATCTAATCTATCTCTGATTTTTTTTAGCTAAGACTGTTTAAAAAGTACAGATTGAATTCAAGAATATATGTATTTGTTGAAGGAGTGACTGGACGAAAAATGGCAAGAGTCACTGATCCTCTCCCAGTGTTTTCCCCACTATTTTTGCTCCAGGTCTAAGATGTTGTATTAGTCAGGGTTCTCCATAGGAACAGAACTAATAGAATAGGATATATATGCATATGTATAAATGTAATTATAAGAGGGGACTTACTACATTGGTTTACATGATCAGAGACCAAATACTCCCACAATTGCTGTCTGTAGGTGAAAAATCCAAGGAAACCAGCAGTTGCTCTGAAGAACACTACCACCTCTTCCTCCCCCTCCCTATGAATGCTTGGAGCTCACTGACAATTCAAAGTGTTTACTTGAAGTGTTACAATGCTTGTTTAAAGTTCCTGTATAATTAAGTTTGCTCAAGTTTCAATTTCCTGACCTAGGTGGGGGGTTCTCTGAAGAGGAAGGACGGCTGAAACTTAGTTTCCTTGTGTCTTCCTGCCACCCCTTAAACTGTATAAAAACCCCAAGCCCCTCTCTTTCAGGGTCACCTTCCTTCCCTTGCTAGGGAGACTCTATGGAGGGTTGACCCGGCACCGGAAATAAAGCCTCATGTTTATTGCATCCATCCGCGACTTGGTTTCTCTCTGGGGCCTCTCTCCTCGAAAATCCTAATTTGGGGTCCTACAGCTCAGTTCAAGAAACTGGAAGCCTCAGAACAAGAAAGACAAATCATGCAGTTCAAGACAGTTCAAGACAGAAGGCCTGGAAGTCCTCTGGAGAGTTGGGGGTGCGAGTCCATACCCAAAAGCTGAAGAATCTAGAGTCTAAAGTCCACACAATGAAAGCAGCAAAAAGTAAAATTTTAAAAAACACCCACTCAAGAAGAGTCAACATACCTGTGTGCATGTACGAGTTCCCCCCTTTGTAGGGCACTGCCTAGAGAGGCAGTTCGCCCCAGGGCCTATCTAGGCTCCCTTGGAGGACTGAGGCTTGTTCCCTAGGCAGTCACCTTTGCCCTACATCCTGGAACTCAGGGTCGTTGAGCTCTCCAAGATGGCTCTGGCATCTATTCCCTTGCCACCAGCCTCTCGACACCAATTGGCTGTTTCCAAACCCCTGAACGGCTCCTGATTGGACTGTTCTGGAACCATCCCTGATTAGCTACTTCTACAAAACCAAATTTGAATATCCCCTCTGATTGGCTAAAACCTGTATGAGGTGACTGCCTCTGATTGGTCCCCGGCAAGCCCCAGAAGAGTATATAAGGGTGGTACATGGAGTAGTCTGGGTCCATTCCATCGACCGGGACAGACAAGGAAGAAATAAAGAGCTGTTGGAGCAGAGCCCTCAGAGTCTTCATTGGGAAGAAAAGAAGCAAGGAGCTGCCGTGGGCATAAGCCTCTGAGCCTGCCTTTTTCAAGGCTTCTCAGAGCAGCTGTGGGCATAAGCCTTTCTGGGCAGCGCGGCTCCTGGGTGCCCAGCTCCCCCTCACCAGAAGGCGGGTCTTTGGCTGCTGGTTCCTGCTCACAGCCGGAGCAAGTCCAGCAGCAGGGTGACGCCCCACACCCCTTCTTCTGTTTTTTGTGCCATTCAGACTCCAAACCTATTGTAGAGTGCTGCCCACATTCAGGGCAGGTCTTCCCAACTCAATTTGCTGATCCAATTGCCATTGTCTCTAAAAACACAGAGAAATGTGCTTTACTAATTTCCTGTGCTCTCTCTCAGTCCATCCAAGTTGACAACCAAGATTAACCCTCACAGGGGTAGCACCGGTTTAGCCAGATGAAACAATTAGAAGGCCTTTGCTTTCACTCATAGTGAAATAGGGAAACTCTAGATGACTTAGAGGCCAAGGAGGAGAAAATTTGACTTACCAGTCTGCTAGGCTGAGAACAGACCATTTAGGAAGTGATTGCAATAATTCAGATGAGAGAGGATGGTGGCTAGGATCAGGGTAGAGGAGCCAAAGTGGAGGAAAGTAGTGAAATTCTAATTATAATTTCAAAGACAAGGCAGCAGGATTTTCTGACAGTTCAGATGTGATTATGAGAAAAAATAGAGGAATCAAGAGTGACTCCAGAGTTTTTGGCCTGAGAAAGTAGAAAGATGGAATTACCAAAAACTGAGGTGAAGAAAATTGTGGCTTAAGTAGGTTTGGGGGATAAAGAGTGGAAGTTCTGTTCCATACATGCTAAGTATAAGGTGTCATTAAGACATCTATGTGGTAGACATCATCCCATGTCCAAGAGGCAGTTGCATATACAAGTCTGGGGTGTAGCAGAAAGGTTGGAGCTAGAGGTATATGTTTGGAAGTCACTGGCATGTAAATATAGATTGTTTTTAAAACTGTAACACTAAATGAGATCGTGAAGGGAATCATGTGGAGAGAAAATAAAAGACCAGAGTGTAAGCTCTAGAGGACATCAACATTAAGAGACCTGGAAGAGATTTTTTAAAAACCTGCATTCTGATCAATAGATCATGTCTTAGAAACTAGAAAGGGAGGAGTAGTCAACTAAGCCAAAGGTCTGTGACAGGTCAAGTTGGACAAGGGCTAAAAATTGACTGCTGAATTTAGCAATGTTGGGTCATTGATTACATTAACAAGGGTAATGAGGGGAAATCTTGATTAGAGTGGGTATAATAGACAATGAGAGGAGAGAAATTAGAGAAAGAGTACAGAGAACTTATTTGGTGGCACTTTTCTATACACAGATGCTGAGCAATGTGATGGGTAGCTGGTAGATAAAAGTCATCAAGAGAACATTTTATAAGATGGCAGCAATAACATCAAGTTTTGTGTGGATGCGAATGATACAGTCTAGATGGAAAATGACTATGCAGAAAAAGGAAAGGGACAATTCCTGGATTGATGTTTTCAATTAGGCAATGGAGATTGGGAGCTAGTACCAAAATAGATGTTCCAAAAATGGCACCATAATAACATGGGCAAAACATCTAAGAATCATCTTCATTCTTTCTTAGCCCTTCTTACTAATAAGACACGCATATGCACACACACACATGTGCACACACAGAGACCCATAACTTATCAATAATCTCATTGACTATATAGTTAGCCCTTGTTATCTACAGTGGATTAGTTCCAGGACACCCCAAGAATACCAAAATCCACAGATGCTCAAGTCCCTTAAATAAAATGGGGTCATATTTTCGTATAACCTACACACATCCTCTCATATACTTTATCTTATCTATAGATTACTTATCATACCTAATACAGTGTAATGTTATATAAGTCATTGTTACATTGAATTGTTTAGGGAATGACGACAAGAAAAAAAGTTGTACATGTTCAGTACATACAGATGCAAATATTTTTCCAAATGTTTTCCATCTATGGTGAGTTAAAACTGTGGATACAGAACCTTCAGATGTGTATGGCTGGTAACCATGTTATTTGCATGTCAGCGTAGTTTATTCCTTTTCTGTATTGCATTCCTTTGGTTGAATATACCACAATTTATCCATTGTGCAGTTAATATTAGACTGTTTCCAGTTTGGAACTATTGTGAATAAGCTGCTATGAACATTTTCTTTCACATCTATTGATACAAATATGTAGGCATTTGGGGGGGCACTGCTGGTTCATAAGTGATGAGTGGAACTTCTATTTCATAAGCGATGTACACATTTTTCTTTAGTAGATCCTGCTAAACAGTTTTCCAAAGTGGTAGCTCATTGTGCACTCTTTTCACAGTATAGAAGAGTTCCATCACTCACACCCTTGTCTTCACTTGGTGGTGTGCATTTCTTCATTTTAGTCATTCTAATGGTATGCCATGGTATCTCACTGTGGTTCTAATTTAAGCCTTTCAACTTCTGTTCCCATTTTTGCCCCTCTCCAATCCACTGTCCAAATAAAACCAGAGAAATCTTCAAACATAAATCTTAGTACACCATTCCCCTTCCTAAACATCCCAGTGGCTCCCAACTGCACATTATAGGATCTCAATGAATTTTAGAAGCTAATTGAATTAATAAACATTATCTCTGTCAGGGGGAATCTAAGCTAAGCAGTCTTTTCACACTGAAGAAAATCAATAAAGCAAAATGTTCTGTGATGCTCAGAGGAGATACATTGTTTATGTGCCAGTGTAGCTATGTTTACAGGGCGCCTCCTGAATGGGATAAGCCTAGGGTACCCAGCAACAGAAACCACTTCAGTGTTCCCTATCAATTGCCCATAAGCTTTTTATGCAGGATGGCTGACTTTGGTGTGTCTTGGGATTCCCACTTACTTCTTAGGTAGAGTCACCCTTTCCTCAGATGCACAACAGCATTTAAATTAATTTTCTCCACTTATTATTTCTGAACATTTGTGGGGCTTTTTTTTCCTGATAACAATGTTAACAAATTATCACTTAGGGAAATTGGAAATTTAATAAGAGAAAAATAATAACTATTCATTCCTCTACCCAAGAATATAAGTTTATCTCCTTCCAGCCTTTGTTCTTTCTTCTTTCCTTTATTGTTAGTGTTGGTCAAAAAGCTCAGAAGACTTGACTAAACATACAGTATAAAGGAGGGCATTTGGGGGATTCTAATTATTCATGCTCAGCTTGTCCTCTTTGCCCAAAACTGGTGGAGATGAATTGGGGTAGATTATTAAAAGCTTCAGTTTGGGGTCTGCTTCCAGCTCATCTGCTCATATAACCTTCTACACCTGGCTTTTGTTTCTCTATTAGGAATGCCAAGGAGCTCAGAAGTATTATGGCAAGCCAGCCATTACTGCACCACAATCAATACTGAATATGGCATCTCCCAAATCAACCATATAGATTCAGAAGCCATACTTGGTCACCTTTCCTTGAAGATAGGACATGCCATTTGAAAGAAGAAGAAGAAGAAGGAGGAGGAGGAGGAGGGGGAGGGGGAGGGGGAGGGGAAGGAGGAGAAGGAGAAGAAGAGGAGGAGGAGGAGGAGGAGGGAGAAGAAAAGGAAGAAAAGGAGGAGGAAGAAAAAAAAAGAAAGAAAGAAATGACCATCGTATCTAGGAATCTACTTCATGCAGGGCACATGCCGAGTACCTGTTATAACTTACTGAACCCTCACAATGACCCTAGAGGTAGTGATTCTCTCCACTTTGCAGATGACAATGTGGAGGCTCAGGGAAGTAAGTGAACTATCCAAGGTCCCACTTAGCAAGGGGCTGAGTCAAGCTTGTACCCAGATCTCTCACTCCAAGTCCTTGCTCAGCTGCATGGCTAGATTTTCACCTTGGCTGTGAACTACTCGAATCAAAGAAGGAAGAACAAAGGACCTTTCTTGTGCTGTATTTAAAATTGCTTATGAACCCACAGTACTGAGAACAGATTATCTAAAGGGGACTGGGGAAAACATCCAATTAATTGGGATCATGACGGGGTTAGATTAGTACTTAATAGATGAGCTAAACCCTGGGGATATGGCCTCAATACAGCCAGAATTTCAAACTGCAGTCTTTCTTTCCCAGATACACTGGGATGTCTCACTCCCCTCCACCACCTTGGATGATCTAGCACTAAAAAATATCTACCCTTGGGAGATAGGCAGGGCCCAGTCCACAGCCCCAGGCCATGATTTGCTCCACTCTGAACTTCAGTTCCAGGAGCAAGGTCAGAGGCAGGGCATGGGAACAGGATGGACCCCCATGCTTGTTCCGTCCCCAGAGCAGAAGTGCACTGGGTTCCCTAGACACAGTATGGGTGGGAGGGAAGTTAAAGCCAAAGAGCCTGGAATTGCATCTGCTTGCTGAACGAAGGGAATTTTCCAGCTAAAACAATTAAGCTAAGACATCGGTGCCCTGGGAAGATCTTCCTGTTTTCAATCTAGCCAAGACTCAGGCCTTCCTTCAACTTATGCACTTCTGCCTCTTCCTTTTTGCTCTGCCTCCTTGCAGGGGATCCACAGCTGAGGCGCTTTTGACCCCTACTGTCCTCCCTGCCCCTAAGACAAGCAGGATGATTGCCATGCACTGTACACCAGCTGCCCCTCTGAGTTCAGCAGGATCCTAAACTCACTTACCTGATGCCCCTATCACATGACAGGAAAGCAACACACCTCATTTCCAACACTGAAGTTCAGTGGGTTGCTTTTCTTTCATACAGGATGGGCCATCTCAGAGGTCCTAAGAGTTCCTTCCTAGAAGTATCCAAAAGAGACTGGATGGCCACCTAAAGGGAGCCCTGGGGACGTGACTCAGAACTGAAGCAAGGTGTTGATTCAGACACTCAAGTTCAGGTCTCACAACTCTTTACTGAGCTCACTGGTAGGTGGAGAGAGCAGGCATGCCCTGGCCTTCATGGAGTTCCCAGGGTGGTGGGGCAGGTAGACACAAAACATGGGCAGAAAGAGACACATCATTACTGCAAAGGAAGGAATGGAGGTGTGAGAATAGAAACAGGGGAAGAAAGAACTTTGAGTGGTTATTTGAATTTATATTTTAGTCACTTTGCTGTAGCAGCCATGAGATGGTGAGGTTGGGAGATTGGAGACCAGTTAGGGGTCATCACATTGGCTTGAATGGCAGCACAGGCAGTGGATGGTGAGGAAGTGAGATCTGATCAGATTCGTGATTTGGACATAGAATGGGAGGTTTGCAATGGTACTGTTGTAACACTTTCCAGATAGTCTTTTATACATGTTTGTATATATGCACTAAGGACACATGCTGTCCATCATATAGGTATGTGACTATGAAACAGCAGGGGTGATTCCCATCACCACCCACAAAATGAGGCTCATCACTTTATCATCATTCCTGGTCTGTGTGTGCAAGCTCTTTGCCACTAAAAGCCCATTAAAAGTGCCCAAACACCATTCGAGTAGCTGTTCTGGCTAGCAGACAATTGTATGTTGTATAATGAAAGCAATACATGCTCTGGAGCCCACCACTTATCATCCATGTGCCCTGGACAATTGATTCAACCTCTTTGTCTCAATTTTTGCTCATGTGAAATGAAAGAAAGACTACCTGCATTGCGGGACTAGTGTGAGAGTTAAACCAAACAATTTACAAGAAAGTGCCTGGCATGTACTAACAAATGCTCGAATGTTGTAGAAATGTAGTATACTTCTAGCCTTGTAGTTTTACCCGTTTTGAAGTAAACACATTAACATTTTCTGTTTCCTTCATAGCTTGGTAGGGACACCACATCAAGCCTTTTGAATTTCCTTCATAGACTGGGAATTTTCAGAAAATTTTGAGAAATATCCCAGGCCCTGCTGTTGCAGAAAGAAAAGCAAATACATGAAGAAAGGGTAGGGTAGGGGATTCTGCATTTTGAATTCATACAATATACATCTTTTCAGGTGTGCACACTGAAAATAAAAGTAGAATTCCCCACCAGTTAATCATTGAATGAAAAGACGTGCCCCCCCCCATGAGTTGTTGTTGTTGTTAGGTACCGTCGAGTCAGTGTCCAACTCATAGTGACCCTATGTCCAACAGGCGAAACATCATTATCAGTGTTTCTCTGCTATTCATAGGGTTTTCGATGGTGGATTGGTTTTTGGAAGTGGGTTGCCAGGTCCTTCCCCTAAGCCTACAGTATCTGGTGTTCCCAAGTGGTCTCCCATCCAAGTACTAGCCAGGCCCAACCCTGCTTAGCTTCCAAGATCTGATGGGATTGGATGCCACAGGGCTATAGCTGCAGGCCCCCAATGAGTAGCAAGAATAAATTTTATGTAATTTCATATTTTGATCAAATTTCTTTCAGTAAAACTAATCTACTCTAGTGACAAAACATAATTATTGAGAAATAACTTCAGTTGCAATTATCTAAATAAAATTCTTAAGTTTTGTTAACTAAATATATAATATGTTCTTTACAAAACATTTTTCCTAAACTATATTTTTCAACATTACTCTGTTAATATTTTGCATACATTGTTTATTAGAAAATAAACTTATTCTACCTGAGTATGAAGATATTAATTAAGTAAAATATGACATAGGTCCTCATATTGTTGCTGTTGATAGGTGCCGTTGAGTGAGTGTCTGACTCATAACAACCTTTCATACAACAGGTGAAACAGTATTGTTACTGCTTCTCTGCTATTCATAGGGTTTTCAGCAGCTGATTGTTTTTTGGGAGTGGGTTGCCAAGTCCTTCTACCAACCCTACAGTACCTGGTGTTTCCAGGCGGTCTCCCATCCAAGTACTAACCAGGCCTGACCCTGCTTAGCTTCCAAGATCTGACAGGATTGGATGCCACAGTGGCACAGTTGCAGGCTAGGTCTTTACATATTGTTGTTGTTGTTGTTAGATGCCGTCAAGTCGGTATCCGACTCACAGCGACCCTCACAGGGTTTTTAGTGGCTGACTGTTTCGGGATGGCCTTGGGAGTGGATTGCCAGGCCCTTCTCCCATTTTTGGGGTGCTGGGAATCGAACTCGGGACCTCAGAGACTGCAGCGCAATGCTCTACCAACTGAGCTAAATCCCAACCCAGGTCTTTACATATAGGACATTAAAATATAGCCATAAAATTTATATTTTCAAAGAATATTTGATGATTTGGGGAAATACTTCATATTTAATATTTTAACATGGCACAGAGTCTATGAAAAAACAATGTAAAATGTAATTTCATTTTTGCAATACATGTTTAAAACACATGTTAAACATATTGATGTATGTTCATGTACACATAAAATCTTAGAAGCATAGAAATGAAAAATGTTCATGCTAGTTTGAATGGTAGGATTGTGGGAAATATGTCTCTTTCTTTAAACTTATGTCTTTCAAATTCTATACCACAAACATGTATTGCTTTTTTAAATAAGAAGCTATTCTTTTCAAAAATGATTTGCAACTATTTTTTTTCTATGTTCTTTACATCCTGGTAGAAATGTAAGTGGAGATTTGTAAACTTTCTCCTCCTCATCGTACATTCCCCCTTGTAACTACTTTCATTTTTTCCATAAGCATGGAACATTTATGAACATCGTGTAACCCAAGGAAGAATGGGCATCTGTTTGCAAGTGATTCTATGGACATCTTCCCAATTTTAGGTCCTAAATAGCATTTTCTCAAACTAAAAAATAGACATGCCCAGCTCTTTTAAGGGGACTACGTGGTGACCGGTGAACTCAATTGTACAGTCTGGCCTCTCCCTGGATGTGTGACCCTGGATGGGTTGTCCAGGTATTCACAATCTCTGTTCCTCACATGGGCCCAGAGTGGACCGCCACTTCCACCTCTAAAGCCCAGGAGACCCTGTGAAACTGGCCGAGACGTCTCAGCAAGCCTAGCATAACAGTGTTTGGTCAAAAAGCTCTCTATTCACATTCATTCATTAGGGCTGCCATAATGAAGAACCATGGTCTAAGTGCCTCACAAAACAGAAATGATTTTCTCAGAATTCTAGAGACTTAGAAGCCTGGGATTAAGGTGTAAGCAGGATTGGTTGCTTCTGAGGGTATTCTCTTTGGCTTGCAGATAGCCATCTTCCCCCTTTCCTGATATGGCCTACCCTCTGTGTGTCTGTGCTAATCTCTTCTTGCATGGACATCAGTACTATTGGATTAGGCCAGCCAGATGACCTCATTTTGTTTTAATTACATCTTTAAAGACCTTATCTTCAAATATAGTCACATACTGAGGTATTGGGGGTTAGGGCTTAAACATGAGAGCTCTGAGGGGCAACGATTCAGCCCATAACAACATTTTATCAAGGAAATGAACATAGAAATTGGAACAAATAGGTCTGATAGAAGCAAGAGAGTCTAATATTGTATTGTAAAAGATAGTGTAGATTACATAAAATTTCCAAAAATATGGGTAGGGTTCCATTTTCTTCACACCCCTTTATAGCAGAATATTTCCTTATAAAGGTGCTTTCAGGGTGGGAGATCTTTTGTGTATTATCCAATAAGCCACCGTATCACCTACCAACTTGTCACACAATTTTACCACCATCTCCACTTTTATCCATTAAGGACAGACTGTTTATGCACTTGTTTGAACATTTTACAGCATTTTGCCCTTATTATGTCAAATAAATGTGTAGAAAATGGGAAATGACAGGCTGGAACTAGTGATTAGAAACACAAATCTCATAACCTTACTACCATTGACATGAAAATGGGAATTAGCATCTGGGCCCAAACCAGGAACTCTCTCAACCAGGAGCTCACTGAACTTAAGCTGATGTGCATACATCTGTGAAGGGAAAAAAGAAAAAAAGAAAAAAAGCTAAATAACCCAACCCCATTCTAAAACCAGATGCAATGTGGTTTGGGATCTTAACACACAATGTGGTTCCTAGAGAATGGAATTTGCCTTGTCACATCTACATATCTCGTACAACCCCCACACATTTGACACTTGGACACTGAACATAATTTAACGAGTCCCTGGCCACGTCATTGAAGCATTCTTTCTACCCAAGTCCTGAGTCATCTCACACCCCTCTTTTTCCCTCCCCAGACATTCATATTCCATGGATTCTGCTTTCATATTTTTTCTTTCCTTTCCTTTCACCTCTATGTTAAAAAAGAAATTGAAACTCTTGTACACTCTTGGTGGGAATATAAAAATGGTGCAGTTGCTATAGAAAATAATATGGGGGGTCCTCAAAAATTTAAATATAGAATTACTATATGAGCTAAAATTTCTAGTTCCAGGTATATATCTAAAATAATTGAAAGCTGAGTCTTGTTTGCACACCTATATTCATAGCAGTATTATTCCCAGGAGCCAAAAATTAGAAGCAACCCAAGTGTCGATTGGTGGATGAATAAATAAAATATGGAGCCAGTCACTCTGGTGCCTGCCTGTAATCACAGTAACTTGAGAGGTGAAAGCAAGAAGATCACAAGTTTGAGGTCAGAGGCAGCCTGCTCAACTTAGTGAGACCCTGTCTCAAAAAAAAAAAAAAAAAAAACATGCAACTTAGTGGTAGAGCACTTACCGAGCATGTGTGAGGCCGTGGGTTCAGCCCCCCCCATACTGAAAAAAATATATATCATATGTGCGCACATGGAATATTAGTCACCTTTTAAAAGGAAGGAAATTCTGACGCACACTACAACATGGTAGAAACTTATATGGCTATTATCCTAAGTGAAATTTTAAAATCCTGAAAAGACAAACAGTATGAGTCCACTTATGTGAGAAACTTAGAGTGGAAAATGCATAGAAACATGAAGTAGAGTAGCGGTTACCAGGGACTAGGAGCCAGGGGCACAAGAGAGTTGTTTAACAGGTACAGAGGTGCAGCTTTGCAAGACAAAAAGGGTTTGGGAGATCCTGCTGTACAAGGTGAATGTACTTCACACTACTGAACTGCACACTTAAAAAAGCTCAAGACAGTAAATTTTCCGTTAGGTATAGTTTGCTACAATTTTAAATTTGTTTTGTATTGGTAGTCATTCTGTTAAGCTGAGTAAGATAAGGCCAGAGCCATCTGTGGCAAGCTATGACACTGAAGACTGTTAAAGCCATTTCACTGCAGCCAGCTACAGAAGCTTGATGAACTCTGCTAGGAGGGAGACAGGAAGAGAGGAAAGATCAGTAGAGAGAAAATACAACCTCAAGCTTGAAAAGAAGCACAGAAATGAAGCTAGAGCAGAGGAAAACATGGGGTCAAGGTTGGCGGGGTCAAGGCTGGCATGCTCAAGGTGAAAGAGCTTAAAGAATGCTTGTCACGAGGGGTGGCCTGGGTGGAGTCAGCCCTTTGAGAAGAGCGGTATTATATTTTAACGGAGCCCTGTCAGGATGGTTGAGTGTATTCGCCAACAATAAGCGGCTGCTTGGGGCAGGTGCAGAGTTGGTGGATATCTTGCTTTAACCAAGAGTGTGGGAGTTTTTCTGGACAAGGATAACAGAGGAGAGAGGTCAGAGGGTGAGAAGTGGGGCAGGCAGGAAGTAGAGGCTGCACTGATTCTGGGATTTGCCTGGGAGGGAATACTACACAAGGGAACTAGAGGCATAGGAGGGAGGGCCAGAGAGCAGGAGAAGGCAAATCAAGATGTCAGAAGAGGGGCAATTATTTTTCATGACTTTGTGAGTAGGTAGCTTAGGCAGGCAAAGCAAAAATGTCTTTGGAGTTAAGCAGATCAAGAAAATGACAGTCCCAAGTATTGATTGGTTCATCTACTTAGATGATGAAGTTGTTGAAAGAAAGCAATGAAAACTGAAAATGAAAATGGAGCAAGAGAGTGGGGGGAGGATGTAAAATAAGGGGGGAGGTGGCATGTGCAAAGGGTCTGAGGTAAGTGAGACTATGTCATTTTGAGGAGCTGAAAGAAGCTCATTAAGGATGAAGAACAGAGTATTATGGGGATGATAAAGCTGAAGGAAATGCAAGGCCATTTTTGTGATGATTTTGGAACATATCCTAATGAGTTTGTATTTTATCCTAAATACCACATGTTCTTTCTCATATGTAGATGCAAGGCTGGGGGGAAAAGTCTATCTGAGTGCAGAATGGTGATTACTAAAAGCTAGAAAGGGGGGAAAGAAAATAGAAGGAAGTTGAATAACAAGTACTAAAACACAGTTACTAAAGAGTAGTAAGTACTAGTGTTCCATAGCACAATAGGCTAACTATAGTTAACAATAAATTATTAGATATTTTATGAATACCTAGAAGAAACAAGTTCAAAGGATCCAAACAGAAAGTAATGATAAGGAGGTGGAAATGTTAAATACCCTGATTTGATCAGTATGTATTGTACATATGCATTGAATTATCTCACTGTGCCCCATAAATATGCACAATTAAAATAATAATTAAATTTTTAAAAGATTTCAGGCAGGGGATACCACAGTCAGATTTGTGTTTTTACAAGATCACTCAGAGAGATAAACTGTAGTGCATCAGACAGTGGAATATTATTCAACACAAAAAGGAAATGCGCAATCAAGCTTCCTCCCAAATGAAGGAAGCCAATCAGCAAAGGCTACACATTGTATGATTTCAACTATGTGATGTTCTGGAAAAGCAAAACTGTGGAGACAGGAAAAAAATCAGTAGTTGCCAGGAGTTGATAGGGAGGGAGGGATGAACGGATGGGTATAACAGAATGAAACACTCCTCAATACTGTATCAGGCACACGATTTTATTTATGTTTAAGTCCATTGTTACAGACACCATGTCAATCCATCTAGTTGAGGGTCTTTCTTTTTTTCATTGACCTGCCACTCTCCCATACATGATGTCCTTTTCCAAGGAATGGTCCCTCCTGATACATGTCCAAAATACGTAAGATGCAGTCTAGCCATTCTTTCTTCCAAACAGCACTGTGGTTGCACTTCTTCTAGGAAAAAACTGTTGATTCTTTTGGCAGTCCGTGACCCAATATTCGTCTGTAGCACCATAATTCAAAAGCTTCAGTTCTACCCCTGTCTCTCTTATTTACCCTCCAGCTTTCATAAGCATATTTTGTTGTTGTTATTAGGTGCTGTTGAGTCAAGTCCAACTCATAGTGACCCTATGTGCAGCAGAATGAAACACTTCCCAATTCTGTGCCAGGCACACGATCTTATTTATGTTTAAGCCTATTGTTGCAGATACTGTGTCAATCCATCTGGTGGAGGGTTTTCCTTTTTTTCGCTGAGTCATCACTCTCCTACACATGATGTCTTTCTCCAGGGATTGGTCTCTCCTGACGACATGTCCAAAATACGTAAGACACAGCCTAGCCACCCTTGCTTCCAGGGAGCACTCTGGTTGCACTTCTTCTAGGACAGATCTGTTGGTTCTTTTGTCAGTCCATGGTATATTCAGTATTTGTTGCCATCACCATAATTCAAAAGCATCAATTCTTCTTTTGTCTCCCTCATGCAATGTCCAGCTTTCACAACCATATGATGCAGCTGAAAATACCATTGCATGAATCAAGAGCATCTTCATCTTCAATGTCATATTTTTGCTTTTCAACACTTTAAAGAGATCTTTTGCAACAACTTTTCCCAATGCAATGCATCTTTTGATTTCTTGACTGCTGCTTCCATGAGTGTTGGTTGTAGAACCAAGTAAAGCAAAATCTCGGACAACTTCAATCTTTTCTCCATTTATTGTGGAGTTGCTTACTGATCCAGTTGTAAGGATATTTGTTTAGCTGATGGTGAGACACAATCCATATTGAAGGCTGTGTTCTTTGATCTTCATCAGTAAGTGTTTCAAATCCTCTTTACTTTCAGCAGAGTTGTGTCATCTGCTTAATGTTGTTAATGATTCTTCCTCCAATCATGATGTGGCATTCTTCTTCATAAAGTCCAACTTCTTGGATTGTTTGCTCAGCATAGAGTTTGAAGAGGTGTGCTGAAAGGATACAGCCCTGACACACACCATTCTTGACTTTAAACCAGGCAGTGTTTCCTTATTCTGTTCAAACAACTGCCTTCTGGTCCTTGTTCTGTTCAAACAACTGACCCCTGATCCATGTATAGATTCCTCATGAATATAATTAAGTGCTCTGGTATCCCATTCTTTACAGTGTTATCCATAATTTGTTCTGATGCACATAGTCAAATGTCTTTACATAGTCAATAAAACAGACATCTTTTTTGTATTCTCTGCTTTTGGCTAAAATCCACCTGACATAAGTCATGGTATCCCTGGTTCCACACACACTTCTGAATCTGGCTTGATTTTCTGGCAGTTTCCTGTCTATATACTGCTACAGTTGCTTTTAAATGATCTTTAGAAAAATTTTACTTGCATGTGATATTAATGATACCATTCCATAGTTTCCACATTTGGTTGGATCCTCTTTCTTGGGAATAGGCACAAATATGGATCTGTTCTAGTCAGTTGGCCAGGCAGTTGTTTTCCAGATCTCTTGGCATAAGCAAGTTAGCACCTCCAGTGTTACATCTGTTTTCTGAAGCATCTCTGTTCGTATTCCATCAATTCCTGGAGCATTATGTTTCACCAATTCCTTCAAGACAGCTTCCACTTCTTCCTTCAGTACCCTTGGTTCCTGATCACATATAACCTCTTGAAATGGTTGGTCATCCACCAATTCTTTTTGGTATGATGACTCTGTGTATTCCTTCCCTCCTCTTTTGATGTTTGCTGCCTCATTTAATATTTTCCCTGTAGAATCCTTCTCTATTGCCACTCAAGGTTTGCATTTTTTCTTCTATTCCTAAAGCTTGATAAAAACAGAGCATGTTCTTCCTTTTTGGTTTTCTATCTCCAGCTCTTTGTACATGTCATTATATTTTATTTTGTCTTCTTAAGCTGCCTTTTGAAATCTTCTGTTTAGTTCCTTAATTTTATCATGTACTCCTTTTGCTTTAGTTGCTCAACATTCAAGGCAAGTTTCAGAGTCTCTTTGGACATGTAATTTGATCTTTTGGTTTTTTCCTGTCTTTTGAATAACCTTTTGCTTTCCTCATGAATGATGCCTTTGATGTCATGCCACAACTCATTTGGTCTTCTGTCATTAGTGTCTAGCACATTAAACCTGTTCTTGAGGTGGTCTCTGAACTCAGATGGGATATACTCAAGGTCATACCTTGGCTCTCGTACACTTGTTCTAATTTTCTTTGGTTTCAGTTTGTACCTGCATATGAACAACTGATGATCTGATCTGCAATCAATACTTGATCTTGTTCTGACTTTTGATATTGAGTTTTTCCATTGTTTCTTTCCACAAATGTAGTCAAGCTGGTTCCTGTATGTTCTATTTGGTGAATTCCATGTATATAGTCACCATTTATATTGGTTAAAAAAAAATGTATTTGCAATGAAAGGGTCATTGGTCTGAGAAAATTCTATCATGCAATCGCCAGCACCATTTCTGTCACCAAGGCCATATTTTCTGACTACTGACCCTTCTTCTTTGTTTCCAACTTTTGCATTCCAGTCACCATTAATTATCGGTGTAGGGAAAAATTGGGAGGAAATTGGTAAAAACTCCCAAACTGGGAAAATGGCGTTTGAATATCTGGTTTGTAAATTAGAAATCTACTTGGTTGCATGTTTGTACAAAACCCTTCCTGATTGGACAATTGGACTGAAAGCTGATTGGCTCAGGCCATTCCATGGGCGAACTATATAAAGAGCTGCGCTGCGGCAGCTC
>VMDO01005747.1:88233-108566 GCA_007922755.1 Pedetes capensis | reverse complement strand
AAAAAAAAAAAAAAAAAAAAAAAAAAAAAAAGGCAATATAGTCAATACATTTCCTTTTTTTCTCACATGAACTTAAATTGGTTCTTCAGAAACAGAAAACATTCTGTTGCAAGGTGGGCCTTGAACTAGATTCTGAGGAAAGGAGGTAAATGAAGAGGGCAATCTAGGAATATAGTGCCATATGAACTAGGGTGTGTTGGTGAGGGTAAGGATAAGGTATCCATGAAATTGTGCTGAAACTGACTGGGGAAGGGGTCTTAGTAGATAATGAACAAAATTCCCTGTGAGAAAACACATCTTTTTTCCTTTTCTTTTTTACAGTATTTGGGGGGGTTGAACCCAAGACCTTGTGCATGCTAGGCAAGTATTCTGCCACTGAGCTGCACCCTCAGACCCTTTGCTTACTAACTTATTTATTTATTTATTTACTTACTTACTTACTTATTTATTTAGAGACAGGGTCTCTCTAAGTTGCACAGGCTGCCTTTGGCCTTGAACCTATCATCCTCCTGCCTCAGCCTCCCAATGGCTAGGATCATGGGAATGTGCCACAGTGCTCAGCATGAGAACACACATTTTCATGTCTTTCTGTGAAGGTATCTACTTGGACAAATCCAGCAGGGTTTCTGAGGAGTGGCGTGCAATGGGACAAGGAGAGCACTCGAAAAGTAACAGGATAACAGATGTTTATGAAACACTACATGCTAGGCACTGAAAGCATTTTTTCCATTAAATCCTTTCAATAGCCTGTAAGATATTATCATTTCTCCATTTTACAGGTGAGGAGACTGAGGCACAAAGAACTTGCCCAAGGATGCAGTTAGTAAATACTAGAGCGGGGCTTTTAACCTGAAAACCCAGGCCATGTGGCTAGAGCCTAAACTCTTTTATTATTATCTCTTTTAGTGGTAACTTTTTTAGAGCCTACATCCTTAACCTACCCTCTTTTACCTCTGCAAGTTGGCCTCTGCCTTGGGGCTACAGTGGGCCCTCATGGTGGCAGGGGAGGGAAAGATGACAGCTATCACCCAGAGGGGCCGTGGGAGAATACAGAAGTCAAACCACTTTTCCCAGGGTGGCCCTGGCTTGATAACTTGCTCATTTTCACGTTTTTTTGTTTTGTTTTGTTTTGTTTTTTTTAATAATGTTTGCTGTTGGGCCAACACTGAGCATCTGGTTCGTCTGCCCTTGATTAGCACAGTCATTGGGACCAGCATATGACGCCAGCCAATAGCCCCAGGGCTGGCTGGAGACACATTCCTACAGATGAGCCCCATGTTGGCCTCCACCGGCTCCCTCCTCCCTCCCTGCGTCTTTCCACCTCTGTGTCTCCTTTTCTTGAGTTGCCTCAGGAAAAGGAAAGAAATATTTTTAAAAAATAAGTTTAATGAAACCAAACACTTGTATTTCCAACTATTGATATTGGACTTGTTCTTCTCCAGCTCTGCCATTTGGGACAAGTCTTTCTCCGTCTCTCTTTGCCCGACGGTGTAATGCAAACAGACCATAAAAAAATAAACTTCCCCCCCAAATATTATCTTAGGCCTCATTTTATCATGCTTCCTTGAGCTGTCTCTGTGAAAGAGAAGAAAAAAGAATGTGGGTTTCAATTGTGCTGGGCTAGCCTGAGAGGCCCCCAAGGCAGGTTCTTCTCAGTGTGGACTCTGCTTTGGCCCTGAGATCTCTTTACCAGGGCACTCAATGCCTAGCCCACTTGTGCCTCCCAGAGGCCCTTCCCAGCAATTCTGTAGTTCCTATTCATTCACCTATGGGTTGGGCTAATGATACCTGTCTATCATTCCCCTCTGTCACCTCTGGGCTGGGCTAATGATACCTGTAGGAGGTGGCCAGAGCAAAGGGGACTCTAAACATAGGATGGAATAAACCACAGGAGGTGGGGGCTCTGAACTAACTAGAGAGAATGTGCTCCCGACCTAAATGCAGTCTTGTTCAGCTTAAAAACAAAACAAACTGAGCAAAAACACTCAGTGCTGTCCAAAGCCAAACATACCTGCAGGATGGGTTTGGGCTTGAGGCAACTTGTTTTCACTCCGATGAGGATTAAGTGAGAGAATGTTTGAGAGAGGGGCCTAAAGATATGAATTGTACCTTCTAAACTAGAAGGAAATAAGGATCTTCTCTCCTTGAAGGTGGGCTCGAGGCAGGGCAGTGGGGAGAAAACCTGAGGATACTACAGGGCCCTGCATGGCCTCTGAGGGACCAAGAGGACCTAGAACAGGCTGGGCTAATGGAGGCCATCTTGGCCTTGACAACAGTTTTGCCAAGTTCAGACCTTAATAGCTTGTCTGGAAGCGATAGAGCTTTGAGCCCTGCATGAAGAAAACAAAGGCAAAACCAAAAATAAACCCAAAATTTACCTTAGTTTTCCTATTTTAATTGTGCTGCTGGTAATCAAATAGGACAAAGGATGTTTGAATGGAATTGCACCATTGTAAAAACCCAAATCCTCCACGTCTGTCAGCTTGTTGTGCTGTGGGGGCTTGCGTGTTGCTGTGATGCTGAAAGCCATATCCTACTAGTATTTCAGATACCAGTAGGGCCACCCATGGTGGACAGATTGCAGCTGAGCTTTCAGACGAAGACATACTAGGGAGAAGGACCTGGCAACCCACTCCCGAAACAATTAGCCATTGAAAATCCTATGAATAGCAGAGAACCACTGTCAAATACAGTGACAGAAAATGACATATACACACACACCCAGGCTGGAAGGCATTCAAGAAATGACTGGGGAAGAGTTGCTTCCTCAAAGAAAAGTCAACCTTAATGACAGGAATGGATTAAAACCCTGGGACCTCCTTTTGCTAATGTGGCATGACTCAAAATGAGAAGAAACATAGTGACTACAACAATGGCTCAAACAGAAAAAGATCATGTGCATCACACAATACCGGGTAGTGTTTCATCCTGCTGTACTTAGGGTCATTATTAGTCAGATCCAACTTGACAGGACCTAACAATAACAACAACAACAACCCAAATGAATAAATGTCTAGGCAGAGTCTTATAATTGAATATCAGTGTCTGCTCATAACATAAAAATATTTACATTTTGTAGATGATTAGGTACTTTCTGGTGAACAAATATGCCACACCTGTGAGGTCATCTTGCCAAAAATAATCAACCCTGAATTGCATAAAACCTATAGACCCATTTTACAATTTACAGGAAGCATAAGAATCAAAAGAACACATTGATAACTCCATGAGGGTGCAAGTAGCAAAGTCTGCACTGGGGGAAGCTCTTCAGATGACCCAACAGATAAATCACAAATTCATGAAAGGGAAGAGGAGTGGTGGAAGTGAAGTCTGCACATCAAGAAAGACTCAAAAAATATTTAAAAAACTAAAACTAAACCATAATTCTGAAGGATGCACAGGTGAACTTATACAGCTGTAAAGAAAGGAAGGAGGAGGTTCTCGTAAAAGTAAGGGGTGATCTCTGGCGGCCAGACAGGTGGGCAGGCACCTGGAAGCCTCTGGGCACTGGCTGGATTCTATTTCTTGACATCAGTGGAGGTTACAAGAGTGTTCCCTTCTTATAATTTATTACACCGCACATCTATTTTTTGTATTTGAGCCTTTTCCCTTTTTCCCATATAAAGCTTTTCTTGTTTGTTTTAAGTAGATGCCACTGATTCTTTTTCTACCAACACCCCCCCCCACACACACACACACTGATTTGGAACTTTTTTGACTATTAGCTGCCAATTCCTAGGTTCTGAATTCTGCCAGTTTCCTCTTCTCCTTTTCCTAGATTCTTTCCTAAGTATATTTCCTATTAATCAGAATGAGATATTGTTTTGGAGAAACAAACAGCCCCAATTCCACAGTGGCTTAAAACAAAGCCTTATGCTACGTGTCTATTATATCTCAGCAGGGGACTCCGTTCATCTTAGTCACTCTGGGACCCAGATGTCCTTCTCAGATGTCCTTCCTTGGCTTGGAACTGACATGTGTAATTTCTTCTCACAATCCATTGGCCAGAAGGGTCACATGGAACCATCTACTCACAAGGAGGGTGAAGCACAGTGCTATAAATGTGCTCAGAGATACTTGGTAAACAACATTAATAAAAAAGTTCCTGCTTTGCATGGGACTGATATTCATGAGTTTCACTTTAGCTAAATAATACCACTCCCCAACAACCTGGTTCAAATTTCAGTCACCACAGTATATTAACTGCAATTGTATAAAGTACCAACTTCACTGCAATTTGAACCAGGCTGTGGAAGACTGGCATTATTTAGCTAAACTGAAACTTGTATAAATCAGTCCATGCAGAGCAAGACTGTGTTATTAATATTGTTTACCACATACCTCACCATCAGTCCACAAATCACTATGTAAATGCACATCAGAGCGTGACCAATCATGTCACTTCTTTCAAAGTCTATCTGTGATTGGTTGCTGCACATCTGTTACTCAGTTCATGCACAAACAGCAAAGTAGGGAGTTGAATGGTCTCTGTGTCTTCCAGTGATAAACCACGTGAGGTTTTCCAGAAATGGATAATCGATAGAGGATAAGCTAAAAAAAATAAAAGTGCAGCGAAGAAACAAAGTGATAGTGCTGAAAGTGAGACTGGATGTGATTTGTTGTTGTTGTTAGGTGCCATCAAGTCGGTAACTGACTCATAGCGACCCTCTGTACAACAGGGGAAACACTATTGTCAGTGCTTCTCTGCTATTCATAGGGTTTTCAATGGTGGATTGGTTTTTGGGAGTGGATTACCGGGTTTGTCTCCCACGCCTACAGCACCTGGTCTTCCCAGGCAGTCTCCCATCCAAGTACTAATCAGGCCCGACCCTATTTAGCTTCCGAGATCTGACAGGATCGGATGCCACAGGTCTACACCTGCAGGCTTTTGGATGTGATTAGAAGACTTGAAAATGGTAATAGCAGAGCAATGATAGGACAAAACAGGCCTGCCTGAAGGTACAGTCTGAACCATGACACAATGGGTGTAAAAAAAACAGGTAAAGTCACTTCAACATCTTTTTGTTTAAATCACACTACCAACAGCAAGGGCTGGGATTTAGCTGAGTTGGTAGAGCACTGTGCTGCAGTCTCTGAGGTCCCGAGTTCAATTCCCAGCACTGCAAAAATGGGAGAAGGGCCTGGCAATCCACTCCCAAAGCAATCCCGAAACAGTCAGCCATTGACAACCCTATGAGGGTCGCTATGAGTCGGATACCGACTTGACGGCACCTAACAACAACAACAACAACCCTCTTGGGCTGGGATTTAGCTCAGTTGGTAGAGCACTGCTCTGCAGTCTCTGAGGTCCTGAGTTCCATTCCCAGTACCACAAAATGGGAGAAGGACGTGGCAACCCACTCCCAAGGCAATCCCGAAACAGTCAGCCATTGAAAACCCTATGAGAGTCGTTATGAGTCGGACTCAACTCTATGGCACCTAACAACAACAACAACCAACAGCAAGCTACTTGTGGTGGAAATAGAATGTTTCCTTTTACTTTGGATCAAAGACCAATACATAAAAATCAAAGTTAGTTTGGCTAGCATTTCGCCAAAGCATTGAAATTAGTTGCCACAATGAAAGAAAATGGTGGTTATCAGGAAAAAGAAAAAGAACCTTGTAAAGGCTAGTGTTATCATTTCAGAATTGAACATGAGTTTATTGGTATCAAACTCCTGGAAAAGTGGCTGGCAAAGGTAGGAATTCTGCTGTGACATTTGTACCCAGATCCTAAGAAAATGAAGCCATCAGAAAACCTCACTTTAAAGGAATCTTCACCAATATTTTATGACGTCATAGGAACAAGCAATAAAATATCAGATACTGATCCAAACTTAGAACAAAGTATGAATTCACCAGAACAATTCACCAGGACATGGAAAAGATGATTCTTCTTCTATATCATAGATCATCTAATGAGAAGAAGAAGGCAAGGATTGTTCAAACTACTTTTGGTAAGCTTTGTACACAGAAATAAAACACATTAAGTATTAATGTTTCTAATGTTTTAAATTATAGTACAATGAATAAATGTTATTTTTACTAATTTTTCATTTCCCAGTGTATTTATAACCGACAGTAAGAGGCTTTTTAATGTTTTGACAAAAACTTTTAAAGGTCACAGAGCAATTGTGATTTCCCCCCTTGATTATTAAGATTACTTTGCATGGTTTCAATTACCCAATCATTTTTATGGCCCTGTACTACTATACTAAGCAAAGACGGCTTGTGTACATACCTGGTTCATGTGGAGGTAGATTACAATTTCCTCACATCTGTTTGTCCAGCTCACTTACATAGAGTATAAGGAAACTTCTGGAAAAAGAACTTGAAACACTAGGATTAAGTAGGAATAAGGGATCCCCGTAGAGTTTGGAGGCTGCTGTTCAACCCTAATCTGATCCAGTCATGTTAATGGCCTGTGTGTAACCCTGAGTGGGAAAGAGTTTTGTGTGGGAAATGAGGCTGACTGTGCCCATCCTGGGTCCACCCTTCTGCCTGAGGGATCCCGCTAAAAGTCCTAGACGAAAGGAATGCATTACTTTACTTACTTCATGGGGTGCCTGGCAACAAACGGAGCAACAATCCAGATGCAGACTCAAACCCTGGCCTGCGTGAGCATCCGCAGAGCCTCTAGGGGCCATCTGAGCCTTGTGGCAATGGTGAAGCACTCAAAGGTCGTCTGATGCCCACAAGCTGCAGGGGAGTTGGGAACCATAGCTCGGGGAGTGGAGAGGAGGCCGTCAACACTGGGTGAGAGCAGCCGCTGAGAAGGGGTTGAGAGCAGGGCTGAGCAGGAGTTTGGTCTGTGGAGACTCCCTGTGGCTGCTCAGGTATCCTGAGACAGAAGCAGAGTAGGACCAGCCGGTAGAGCTCTATAGGATATTGAGGTTCCAGTTATGCATATGGGGAGCTCCAAGCTGGGGAAAGTCAGACTACGTCAATATGATGTCATTTTTTTTTCACCTTGGCAGTAAGGTCTGGGAACATGAGGATTGTTTACAGACAGGGTAGCTATGTAATTTGTTGCCCAAACTGGGAATATTTTGAAAGTAGAAGGCATTGCTATTAGGAATTAAACCTTTTGCTAATTAAAGTCACAAATGGATTGTCCCAGGTAAACCAGGTCATCATTATAGACAAAATCAAGGTAAGTATAAACTAGAGGATAAATCAGAATTAATAAAAACAAATGACTTTTCCCTCACTCATGTCTCATGCTAGGTTCCCTGGAAGTAGACTTTGGGGTAAAGGTTAGTATGCAGGACATTTATTAGGGAGTGCCCCCCAGATCCACAGCTGGAAAGGGAAGGGAGGAAAGCGGGACACTGAAGGAGTAGCTGGTCTGTATGTGGTCTAATCAAAGGCCTCAGCTGACCCCAGGGGGCACTCTGGGGCCAGGATAGTCTGCAGAGTTGTTCCAAATTGGGATGAGGGGGCTGGACCTCTGTTCTCCATATCTACCAGCTATTGGATATAGTTGTCCCCAAGAGCTCTCTCTAGCTGAAGGAAGATTTCTGAGGAGTGCTGAAGGGGGACAGGGTGGCATCTCACAGTACCCACTACCATAAGGGAGAGGAGAGCTAAACTAAAAAATGTGTTTAAAGACCAGACCCTAAGGTCAGTCTCACTGTATCTGTTTCAAAGAAGAGCTGAGAATCAATGAAATTAGCATACTAGCTGCTTATTTGCAAATGATGTTTCCAAAAAAGGCAGTTTAGTCTCTCAAATCACTAAAATATGAGTCTTCTTAATATTGCTTCGACACTTTTTTTTTCTCTACGGTAAATTTCTGTCCAGCTCTGTTTGGTAATATTTTTATTTAGGACACCTGCATAAGATTACTATGGTTCTGGCCCAATAGGAAGCACTGTGGAAATAATAACCCATTTAATTCTCATCACAAACCTATAAAGTGGCACAACAGTCAAGAAAACAGAGATCCCTGAGGATAGGCAATCTGTTCAAGTGGTGATGCCAGCATTTGGACCCAAATATCATGTCTGCAGACACTTTGCTTTTAACCATTATGCTGGGCCACTCTCTAACCCACCATTTTGTTTTGTTGCTATTGTATCACTGCAATAACACATAACAAGTGTTTGTTAGGCTCCTGTCCACTGCCCATGGTCAATACTTGAAGAAAATGAAAATCTAATTTCTGGAGTGATGCAAAGAAGTATAATAATTATGATGATAACAGCAAAATCAAATGTGTATTGAGCTCTTACTATGTCACAAGCTGTGTCCTAATAGCTATCCATATATCACATCTTTTGGTCCCACAGAAGGCTTACTGCCTGCCCTGAAGAAGACTCCAATTCACAGGGAATGAACACAGGAAACAGTTACATAACTATATATAAGACATATAATTAAAGGCCCTGAAGTGTGGGATAGGCTGTCAGAGAGGGATCAGCTAGGTTCAGATCTAGAGGATTTAAGACCTGAAAGAAATTATGTACCCCCTCTCCATAACTAAAATATTAGATATACTATAAATAATAATAGCAAAGGAGTACAAGAAAGTTCATATTTTTCCCATTATAGTTATTTCAGTACTTTTAAAAGAAAATTTCTGAAAACAAATTCTTTCCAAATAATGCTCTTAGTTGCCAATGCTCTTCTTGTGCTAAATCTATCATGGACTGCAGTTTGTGTAATCCATCCCTAGAGAAAGACTGGCTTATCATGGACCTGTAGAGTCAGAAAGCTTCATGGGTCTTGAAGATGGTAGGAAGGACTGAGGAAAAGGTGCCCAGATGAAGGAACAGGGAGGAACTGAGAACACTGGCCTTGTTCAAACTCATGGTATATGGTGAAAGGGAGCAGCTAGGCTGGGCAGGTAAGTTGGGTCCATGTTTTAAAGGCCTTGAATTCCCAGTCATTATGGGTTGGTAACATATTTCATAAGCCATGAGGATCCATGGGAGGTGACTGCAATGTTGTCCCTGCATTGTCTCAACTTCCCTAAATCTAAATGTCCGGGTACCCAAGGTGCTCAAACACTCTTGAACAGAAACCTCAAGCACTGAGGATTGCACCCTGGCTGCCTCGGGGCAGCTTGCCTGTGCTGTGGTTCTGATGCTGCAGCCACTGTAAATGTCTATGGTCTTCGTGGCCCCACTGCCCTGCCAAAGGGCTTCACCTACCAGCTAGAGGTCCTGGGAAGCTGCCCAGAGTTGGGGGCTGACCCTCAAGGGCCTTGGGTCTAAGAGCATCCCATCAGGTAGAAGATCTCCAGCCACCTCATTTCCATTTTTTCTTCCATCCTCTGCCACATTGTTGAGGAATTTTATTCTACAAACACATCACAAATAAATCTGATCTTGCAACAGCTCTGATCTGAAACTTGGCAGTGCAGAAGAGTGGCAGGGACACATGGAGGTCAGTGTTACCGTGGTGCTGTGGACAAGAAGGCAGGCAGAACTCATCTCTTAAAGGTTCAGGGCTGCAGGCCTGCGTCCCTGACACTTACTCCCAGAGGCAAAAAGCCATATGCACAGTTCAGGGAAGGTGCCTCACAGAGTTTGCCACTTTGTCAGGTCATTTCAGCTGCTATGATAAATCACTGCCCTATTAAGAATTTCCAGATTATTGGTCGTGGCATTCTTTTCCTGAAGAAGAATTTCAAGCATTGTTTTTCCACCTTTTTAAATGCATTCAGGTCAAAGCCTCTGGCTCCTGTCTTTGGTAGAATGAAATATCCCAACCTGGCTGATTGCAGGATGGAAATGTTTGTGGAACTTTTGGCCAGGCACTGGTAAGAGGAGCATACTGCTAAAGAGGCTCTGAAAACCCATGGGAACTGGTTCCTGACCACCTGCAGGCTTGGTCACATGTATATTTGTCCAGACTGCAGGTTTTCCTCCCTGGCTTTGGTTCACGCTGTCTGGTTTCATATTATGTTCCTGTTCCTTGGGCCTGGCCCAGCCTTTTCCATGAAGCTCCTCCAGGCCACAGTGCCCTGCCCCTGCTCACACAGTGGTCAGACTGTGCATAGCACAACCCAGGGTTTAGCTACCCACTCCCACTGCTTAGCTGTGGCCTCCTGTCCTTATGCTGATGGAAAGCTTACTACAGGCAGAGTCTGTGTGCTTGGCACTAGATGTGGTAGACAATGCGGGCAAATGAAATAACTGCACTAAGTAAAAGATGGACAGGCCAAGGCCTTTCGCCAGGAGGCTGATCTAGTATCAACATCAAGATGGAAACCTTGTATTTGCTGGGTTCTTCTCAGAACATAGGAAGGGCTGGCAGCAACTTCCCATCTCATGGGTAGCTGAGTGTGGTTGGGAGGGACCTGGAGGACATTCAACAGATAGCTGCTCCATGATTTTTTGGGGAGTTTGTAAGTTTGACCCAGAGGCAAATTGACCAAGAAGACAGAAAAAAGCCTGGTCTACTTCTTTAACTTTGCCAGGCAAAGATCCACGTGGCCTTTAATGTGGATACCCAGATTTGTTTGGGGAGCACTTCTTAGGCTATGCAGGCTATTTTAACAAAATATCATAAACTAGGCAGCAGAAACTGGAGGTGAGAGGCTTGGGAAGTCCACACTCAAGGTATTAGCATACCCGGTGCCTGGCATGGGCCCATCTCTGCTTCACAGACAGGGCCTGTACCATGTGTCCTCACATGGTGGAAGGGCCTTGTCTACAGACGCACTAATCCCTCTGATGACAGCTCTGCCCCCAAGATCCATCTACCCCCCACATGCCCCACCTCCTAACCCCATCACTCTGGGGATTTCCACATAGGAATTTTAGGGGGACACAAATATTCACACCACAGCAGGCTCCAGATGATAAGCCTGACCTGGCCTTCCAGCTCGCCACCTGGCCTTCCAGCTCGCCACCTGGCCTGGAAGCTTTCCCACGGGCATAGTATATTCCTTTTCGATCTGCTCAAGTAAATGAATGCAAAAAAGGGATTGAAATGAACCAATCAAGCTTTTTTTTTTTCCCAAGAGGGAAATGATTGAAAGGCACTGTTCCTGTTGGACTCTCTCTTGGCTAAAAGGGATGAGAGAAACTGCTCCTGGGAGTTTGCATTCTCCAGCCTCATCAGTCACAGTGTGGCCCGTGGACAGCATCATCATTTCTTAGAAGCTTTTGAAAATGTGGAGTCCCAGCCCCATCCCAGACCTACTGAAGCAGAGCCTGAATTTTAAAGAGATTCATATGTGCTGCTTCATAGAAGAGAGAGAAGATAATCTAATGTCTTAAGATCTGGAGTCTGGAACTACAAATAAATCCCTAATGGGGATAATGACATCTATGAATCATCTCTCTGGAATGAGTTTTTATTGAAAGCTACCCTAGTCCCTAGTCCTGAATTCAGCCCCATAGGAAAGAAGGAAGCAGAGGCAGGTCTATGGGTCAAGGCCCGCACCATGTGAGTTCACCCCCAAATCCTGCCAGTGCCTCCATGAACAACCCTGACTAGGGGATGGGCTCTTGCCAAAATGCATTCACTGCATCCCAGCCCCAGGGGTGACACCAGTCACATGGACAGCCCTCTCTTCCTGCAATAACAAATCATCAAGATTGAGCTAGCAAGTTTTCAGAGAAGACAGCCCGTCACAGCCTCCGTCATAACATTTGTCTTTGGCTATGAAGCATCACTGCGCTTGTTGAAAGAGCACTTAGTGCTGCTGAAGGCCAAGTGTACAGGTGGTCCCAGGTCCAGGCAGGGCTGGAGCAGCAGGCATCCGTGGCTGCTTAGCTCAGAGGCATAGCTGGGTCACTGGAGTCTCTGCTCCGTGCTTGCAAATGGAGTTATTCTGGAATACCATGTGTGAAACTTTAGATTCTAGAGTCTGACTGCACTGCATTTATTTCTAGGCTCTGCCATTTGCTGATTATGTGACCTTGTATAAGCTTTGATTTTAAAGCTATTAATAAAGTGATATTTTGCTTCCTGCTTAATTTGGATGCAGTCCAATTTATTAGGATTTTTTTTTACTTATATGGATTGTGTTTTTGGTGTTGTATTTAAGAAATCATTGCCAAGACCATAAAATTTTTCCCCTATGTTTCCTTCTACATGTTGCATACTCCAAAGTTTTATATTTGGAGCTGTGATCCATCTTCAGTCTTGAATATGCTAAAGTAAAGAGAGTATCAGGAGAGTCTTTTCTCTCTTTGTCTCTTCTCTCTCTTCCTTCATCCCTTCCATCCTTTCCTTTCTTATTTCCTTCCTTTCTTCCTTCCTTCTTTCTTTTCTCTTCCCCTCATTCTTTTCTTCTTTTTACATATGGGTATGTAATTGTTCCAGTAATATTTACTGAAAATGCCATCCTCTCCTCCTTGAATTGCTTTTGAACTTTTGTTGAAAATCAATTGACAGTATATTTGTGGATTTATTTCCAAACTGTTCTGTCCTACCGATCTATGTCTGTCCTTTGGCCAACACTACCTTGTTTTGATTATAGTAACTTTATAGTGAGTCTTGAAACTGGATAGTAGAAGACAATCCGCTTAGTTCTTTATAAAATATCTTGGCAATCCTAGGTCATTTTTATTTCCATATATATTTTATAATTGACCTAGTTGCTACCAAAACCTACTGAAACGTCACAATTAATCTACAGATAAATTTGGGAAGAATTGCTATCTTAACAGCATGGGGTCTTCTAATCTATTAATATGGGGCTGGGATTTAGCTCAGTGGGTAGAGCGCTGCACTGCAATCTCTGAGGTCCTGAGTTCAATTCCCAGCACCGCAAAAATGGGAGAAGGGCCTGGCAATCCACTCCCAAGACAATCCCGAAACAGTCAGCCATTGAAAACCCTATGAGGGTCGCTATGAGTCGGATACCGACTCGACGGCACCTAACAACAACAACAATCTATTAATATAGTATATTTCTCTGTGATTTACATCTTGTTTATCTCTACAATATTCTATAATTTTCAATGTATAGGCCTTACACATCTTTGGTCAAATTTATAAGTATTTTTATCACTTATAAATTTTTAATTTCACTTTTTAATATTCACCTTATAACATATGATCTTACTAAATACATGATAGTTTCATAGTATAGTAGATAGTAATTTCATAGATTATTTAGTATTTTCTACATAAGAAATCATGTCATCTACAAATGAAACGCCTTTACTTCTTTCCTTCTGATCTTCAAAAAATATTCATATCTTTTTCTTGCCTTAGTATAATAGCTAGGACCATCAGTACAATGTTGAATAGAGGTGGTAAAAGTGGGCACTCTTACTTTATTTCCAAACTTGCAGAGAAAATAGCAGTGTTAAATATTTCATCATTAAAGATACTTTTTATCAAGTTGATGAAGTTCTTTGCTAGAATCCTGAGAGCTTTCATCATGAATACATGTTAAATTTTGTTAAATGCTTTTTCTGCATCTGCTGAAGTGAACGTATTGCTTTTCTCCTTTATTCTGTTAATGTGATGAATTATATTGGTTGATTTTTTAAAATATTAAACCAACCTTGCATTCTTGGGATAAACCCTCCTTGACTATGATGTATTATTCTTTTTCTATATTATTTGATTTAATTTGCTAATATTTTGTTTAAAATTTTTTGCATTTATGTGAGGGAAGTTGGCCTATAATGTTTTTTCATCACGTCTTTGTTGTGTTTGGGTATTAGAATGTTAACGATACCATAAACCAACTTGGAAACTGTATCCTCCTTGCCTCTAGCTTTTCAAAGAGTTAATATGAGTTCGGTGTTATTTCTTTTTTAAATATTTGGTAAAACTAACAAGCAAAATTACCTAGCATCTAGAATTCAGATATTCTGTTTCATACTGTATAAATATTAATGATATAAAGATACGTCTCACTGGGAACGGTGGTGCACGCCTGTAATCCCAGAGGCTCAGGAGGCAGAGGCAGGAGGATTGCAAGTTCGAGACCAGAGGCAGTCTGTGTAACCTAGCGAGACCCTGTCTCAAAAAGTAAAGAAAAAAAAAAATGGGCTGAGGATGCAGCTCAGTGGTCTGGCATTTGCAAAGCATGCAAGTGAAAGGCCCTGAGTTCAATTCTCAGTACCGGAAAAAAAAAAAAAAAAAAAAAAGGATATGTCTCCATGTCATCAATTTTGTAGAAATTACTGATACAAAGTTCTTTATAATATTCTTGAGTTCTATCTTTATCATTTTAAGGTCTAAAATCTGTAGTCATAATGTCTCTTCATTTCTGATATTACTACTTTTTGTTCTCCATTTTTCTTGAGCAGCCTAACAAAATTTATCATTTTTTGGTTCTTTGGGAAGGGCCTTGTTAATTTCTTCATTGCTTGTCTCTCTCTCTTTTTTTTTTTTCCTGTGGTACTGGGGGTTGAACCCAGGGACTCACACTTGCAGGCTTTGCAAGTGGTAGGCCACTGAGCTGCACCTCCAGCCCATTTTTTTACTTTTTTGAGACAGGGTCTCACCAAATTATGCAGACTGCCTGTGGTCTCAAACTTGCGATCCTTCTACCTCTGCCTCCCGAGCCGCTGGGATTATAGACATGTGCCACTGCGCCCACCCGGCTGCTTGTCTGTTTCTTATTACATTGATGTATGCCTCTTGTCTTTATTATTTCTTTTGTTCTACTTTGGTTTACTCTGGGTATGAGGTGAAATGTTGTCACTAAACTTTTGACATTCCTTCTTCTCTTTTCTTATTTTTTTTTACCCCAGTACTGGGGGTTGAGCCCAGGGACTCACACTTGCATGATTTGCAAGCGCTAGACCACTGAGCTGCACCCTCAACACTTTTTTTTTTCCTTACTTTTTTGAGACAGAGTCTTGCTAAATTACGCAGACTGCCTCTGGTCTCCAACTTGCAATCCTCCTGCCTCTGCCTCCAGAGCCGCTGGGATTATAGGTGTGTGCCACCACACCCAGCTTGACATTCCTTCTTTTCTAATATGAGAACGTAAAGCCATAAAATTCCCTTCAAGCAGTTTTAGCTACATCCTACGGTTTTCACTGTATTTTCACTATCATTAAGTTTTAAATATTGTATAACTTTTCTGTGAATTCTTCTTTCACCTATAGTTTGCAAGTATGTGTTATATTTGCTATCAGTGAATGTTTCCCTAGATATCTTATTTTTATTGAGAAAGGGTCTTCAAATATCCTACTATAATTACAATATTTTCTATTTTTTTTAATTTTGATAGACCTCCCTTACCTAAATTATTGCTCCTATTAAAGCTTATCATAATGCCTAATTTATTCCATTCAAAGCACTAACAATTTGTGGTCTTTTGTTTATATACAGGGTTCTTGTCTGTCATTCCCAGTAGGATATAAGCCCCAATAGCAAGGATCTTGTCAGTTTTGTTCTTCATTAAAGCCTTGCTGTGGTTTGGATCTAAAATGTCCCCAACTGGTGGTACTGTCCTAAGAAGTTATAGAACTTTGAGAGATAAGTTAGCTTGGCAAAAGTGAATCCCTGGGGACATTCATTTGGAGGTTTTTACTGCAGTCCTACAGCCCAGGACTCACTCTGTCTCCTGCCCCATGATACTGTGAAGTCATCTGCTGTAAGCCCTACTGCTGCCACTGCCATGCCTGTCCTGCCACCATTATAGACTGATTTTCTAACTGTGTGCTTCCAAATAAACCTTTCCCACCATAGGTTGGTTTCAGTTGGTTTTTCTGCTACAGTGACAACAACTGGCTTAATAGAGAAAATTAGTACCAGAGAGTGGAGTCGTTCCTGTGCAAGAACCTAGTCATGTGGTTCTCAGGACTTTGGAACTTTTGCAGGAAGAACTTGGGAGAGTTTGGAGAAGCAGGTGAGAGAATCCCTGGAGGGCTTGGGGGACAGTTCTAATGGGAGTAAGGAAGATCAGAACACCACTGCTGATAGAAAAGAAGACAGGGGTCCCAGAGTTTTGAGGAAAATGATGACTCTGTTGAACACTGGACTAGAGGGAATTCATGTTACATTCTGGAAAAGAGCTTGTGTGAATTCTGCCTTTGTCCTAAAGACTTAAGTGAGAGCTAAATTTAAAAGTTATGGACTGTTTAGCCTTGTGGAGGTAATATCAAATGTTCAGGCTATATGTTGGTTGTTACTTGCTGCTTTTAGCTAGATTTATGAGGAAAATATGGAGCCAAAGGTACAGGAAAAAGAGCTGAAAAATGAGCAGTTTAAAGAGGGAAAAACCTGCAGCTCGTCTAAGGTTAGTATGGACAGCACTGGTTTGGGTGAGCAGACCTTAATTGTTAAAGATATAATCTTCAGTGAAGGGAAGCCCTGGCCTTTTTTCTGGAACAAAAGAAATCCCTCAGGGAACAGAAGGAGTTGGGCAGACTCCTCCCATCTACAGCCCCAGGGCATGAAACAAACATATAAACAAACAACAACAACAAATTTTGAAAAATGAATGTCTGAAAAGTGAATGCTTCCAGGGGACCCTGAGTAAAAGGGGGCCACCCACGCAAGTATTTTCTTGGCCTGGGCATATAGAGGCTGCCACTGCAGCCACAGTCCAAAAGGGCTCAGCTATATCTTGAGCTAGGAGCAACCCTTGGTACCATCAACATATTGCTAGTTTTGCAAGCATGCAGAATACAAGAGTTAAAGGGTTATAGAGGCTGCCACCAACATTCCAGAATATAGTCTATGAGACCAGACAATATGTACCAGGGTCAGGTGCTCTAGGGAGAGCCCCTGAAGGACTGATGCATGAAGCTTTGAGGATGGAGCCTAAGCAACAATGGAGATCCCAGGATGTTGGAGATACCAGCACCATGAAATGGTTACTGAAAAAAGCTGCTGCAAAAAATGGAGCCAGCCAAGGAGGACTATTTGTATTGAAAATGAGAAGGCAAGAAGGGCAGAGAGCCACAGGCCTGACCTAGCCCAGATGATACCAGATACCAGATGATGTCACATGTGCCAGACTCCAGACTTGAGCAGACAAGTTTTGTTTGTCCAGTGGGATGTTGGTCTTGCTATGGACTAACCTTTCCTTTCTGTGCCTCCATTCCTTCCTTTGGAATGAGAATGCTTACTTTGTGCCATTGTACGTCAGAAGTATCTAACTTTTGTTTTCATTTGTTTGTTTGTTTGTTTGTTTGTCTTGCAGCTAAGTTTGCCTTGAGTATCAGTGGAGACTTAGACTTTTGAACCCAGTTGAGATTGTTGAGTGCTATGGTTTGGATATAAAATGTCCCCGAAAGGTCATTTGGTCCCAGTATATGGCACTGTCCTGGAAGGTTGTAAAACTTCAGGAGATGGGTCTAGCTTGGATGAAGTGAGTCACTGGGGATGTGTCCTTGGAACTTTTACCAGTGGCTCTGCACTCTCTACTTCCTGCTCACAAAGATGTAAGATCATCCATCTGCCAGTGACCCTTGCTCTTGCCACTGCCACACCTGCCCTGCTGCTATTATGGACTGATCTTCTAACAGTGAGCCCTCAATAAATCTGTTTCCTTCATAAGTTTGTTTTGGTTGTTTTTTCTGCTACAACTATGATAACTGGCTAATACAACCCCCAACACCTAGAATAGGGTCAAGCATATTATGACCACAGTATATAAACCACTATTATTTCAATCTTTTGATTTTATTAGGATTTGTAGCCCAGGATCTGGTTTCTCTTGATTAGTTTGTCCAATTGGGAGAATAAATATCCGTCAGTTCCTAGGCATAGTGTTCTATAAATACTAATCAGGTAGAGGTACAAAAATAGTTGCTGGGATCCTCTATGATCTTACTAAATTTTTAGTCCTTCAGTCTATCAATTTCAGAGAAGGGGGTGTTCAAATATCCTACTATAATTGTAATATTTTCTTTTTTCTATTTATTCTGTCAACTTCTGCTTCACATATTTTGAAGTTCTATTCTTAGGCACATATATGCTTATGATTATTATGTCTTCCATATTAATTGACTCTGTAATTAAAGTTATTCCCTTCTGATCAGTATATAATTGGGTCTTGCTTTGTAAAATAAATCTGTTTTAGTGATCTCTGCTCTTTAGTTGGAATTTTTTTCATTAATACTTAATGTAATTATTAATATGATTACATTATAATTGTATTTCTTTTCTATTGTACACTGTTTTTAGTTCCTTTAGTCCCCTTTTCTTCCTTCTTTTGGATTGCTTGAATACATTTTATGATATTTAAAATTTTTATTTATTATATTTTTAGCTATACCACTTTGCATTCCTTTTTAAATGATCTGATTATAAACAAATATCCTTAGATTTTTCCCAGTGGACTTAGAGTTAATATTTTATATCATTCCATACAATATAGAAACCTTGAAACAGTATTAGTCTATTTACCACTTCCCTACTCCCATTGTAAGTCCATAGCTACATGCAGCAGCAGCATCCTATATGTAACATTTCATTTTTTCTGTAGCTGTAAGATTTTCTCTTTATCTTTACTTTTTAACAGCTTAATTATGATGTGCCTAGATGAAGTTTTATTCATAATTGTCCTGTTTATGACTCATTGTGCTTTTGGATCTGTAATTTATGTATTTCAACACACTTGAGAGTTTTTCAGCTGACATTTTCTCAAATATATTTTCTGCCCCATTAGTTTGTCCTCTCCATCTGGAACTCTAATTACCTGTATAATTTGGTCATTGTCCCACATGTACCTGTAGCTTGTTTATTTTTAAAATCTTTTTTCTCTCTTGTCTTTAGATTGGATAATTTCTATTGACCAATCTCCTAGTTTACTTCACTCATTCATTCATTAGGGGAATTTATATTCTACCAGGCCTGTTTTCTATTTAAACTTGAGGGTGAATCTCAGGTTCTAAAGTACAATAGGTATCCAGAATGATAAGATTTATTAATATTAACCATGTTATACCATGATTTGGAATGTAATATGACTAGAGCCCTATTCTTCTCTTGACTGCTTTTTGAACACAAGTATAGTGCCTAGCACATAGAAAGTACTCAACAAACATATGTCAATAAATGGTTATAATTAAGTGTGAAAAGTTGTGTTATCAACTCTGTGTATTACAGATGGGTGAGATGAGTAGGAACAAAAGATCACAGGAGGGGAGAGAAAGCCTTATCCCAGGGGTACGGCCCCAGTTGCCACTAACCCACCTGAAAGAGGGGTCTCTTGTGATCTTTCAGTTGGTGCTGCAGCTCCCAGGGAGAAGTAGCAGCTTTGCTTTTGAGAAGGATGCTTTGGGAAAGACATCAGCTACCCTGCTCCCTGGGTATGCTCTGCTATGCACACTTCATGGTTGGGACTTTCTGCACACAGACTCCACAGACCTGAAGAGGAGAATAAACAAAAATAAGTCATTCTTTAATCATATGCCAAGTTGCTTTATTTTAAAAATAATACTGCTGTTTCTAAAATTAGGATAAATTTTGGAAATCTGCCTGAAACTCAGGCCAGGAAGCATCACATAATTAGAAAATGAACACTTAACAGGAGTTGGAAGCCCTTTTACCCATCCTAAGCGCGGGGTAGGGAAAGACATCAGCAGAGGCAGGTGGTGGTGTAGGCATAGACTTGCAGTGAGTGGGATGTGAAGCTCAGAAAGTACAGCATGTACCCCAGTGGAAAGTCTTTCAGTAACTGCATTAACCAATCTGGTACTCTCTTTCCACCCCTTTCTTCTCTCCCTTGCTCTTTCTTATATAGTCATGGAAGAAGAAGATCCCTCATGGCGGGGTCAGGTTGGGCGTCACCTTCTTGCTTGGCCTTGAGGGAATATTTGCAGCGCTTTGCTATTTTCTCTGCTGGTGCACTTGTGCTAACAGGATGGAGGCCATGTGACTGGGGCCAGGGGCTTCCTTGGTTGGCGTGGCACAATTTAAATGGTGATTCTTTTAGAATATTAAAATATAACCCAATGCCTCTCCCCCACTTCCCATCATTTCCTTTTGCCCTCCATTCTCTTCTCCAAGTGAGTGCTTATCTAAAGTCTGTTGGTAAAGGGTCTGCTGCCTGGAGTGGGAAGTTGCTCTGAACGTGTTTTCTGAACATGTTTTTCCTGCTTTAGTTTCCTTGGGCCTTAGACATGAAGAGCATGTGTCAACAACACAACAGGGCAGCTGGGTCAGGGAGAGCCCTGTGCTCAGGCAAGGGATGGTAGTATTTCCAAGCTTCCTGACAGCGTGGCTTCCCAGGCTCCACTCCTGGGCAGTCTCAGTGCAGGGTAGATAGGAATATGGGTGCCCCCCAGGGACATTGGCAGGGGTTCTGCAGGGGGTGGCAGAGGTCCTGAGATCCATCTGAAACAAGCCCCTCTTTGGGTATAACCCTGGGAAGGACACCAGGCAGAATCATCACAAAGGTCTGCTACTATGCATAGATTTAGTAACAAGAGCTAACTTTCAGCTGAAGA
>VMDO01005747.1:57077-88133 GCA_007922755.1 Pedetes capensis | reverse complement strand
CTCGTAATTGGCAGCTTATTAGTGTGAAGGAGAGGCGGTCTCCAGCGTGACATCAGTCCACTGCTTGACCCAAATCTAGTATTTCACCAGAGGCTTACGGTGTTGGCTTTCCAACTGTGTAGAAGACATACATGGGGAAGAGGAGAAGAAAGCATAAATAAGATACAGATTGGAGACTTTCTGATGTGTTTAGCACATTTCTGTGACTTCCTTTAACACCATAGCCCTTGCATTCTTCTACCATTAGAAGAACAAAAGACAAGCCTGAGATGGGGGGGAGGGAGATGGGGAGGGAAAGCCATTCAATAAAAAGTTCTGTTTGCCTTGTTAGCATTTTTAATTCCAGTGCTTAAAAGGAGAGGGACAAAATGGAAAGAATGGATACTACAGCCCAATAACTTCGCACACACACACAAAAAAATCCCTTCATTAAATCGGTTGTTTTTTAATTCATAGTTGAACTTAAATAAAAAGCAACCTATAGGCAGCTGTTTCTAATATCAAGTCCCCACTACACATGAAAGACGCATTTATTCCTGTGGCAGCCTCTCTACCCTTGGGTGTTATCAGCTGAACATGTTTTGAACCTACCTAATGCATTTGAGGTAGCTTGGGTTTATTTTTCTTTCAATAAAATAAATGGTTTTGTAATTAAATTTCTGCACTGACTGTGCTTAATGGTTACATTGACAAGTGCTAATGTATGGCAAGAGAATGAGTTTGAAATGAAACATGCTGTTTTCGAATCTGCAAGCAATTTTGCAGTGGGGCAATCAAACCCCTCGTGCCAGCGAAACATTTTCATTAATCTGCTCAGCGCACCCCTGCCCGCTCTGCCTGCCGCGTGAGGACACTTTCAGTTCCCCCTGTGCCCACCCCCACCTTTGCCTTTTCCTAAGAAAACACACACACACACACACACACACACACACACACACACACACACACACACCACATATCATGAAGCGAGCCGTTGTTTGAAACCGTTTTGTGGTCTCTGGCAGGCGGGCCTGTGGAAATTCGCTGACTTTCCACCTGAAACGTTGCAGCTGTCTCTCCTCCGAAGGGACTGGCTGCCTGGATGTTTCAATCCCTGGCAGCCAGTCAACAAAAAAGCCTGTCCCTCCGTTTTCCTTTTTTTTTTTTTTTAAACTTTTCCCCCTTAGCCAAATTTGTTTTTGAATAAATCTTCTCATAGAAAACAGAGAATGGCTATTACATATCTGGACTTGCTCTGTACAAACCACTTCAAGCCATGGCAAAGGAGGCAGCCTTCCAGTTTTGCAATGCTAGACGCTGTACCAGTGGAAACCTGGACTAGTAAACGTGGCCGTGGCCATGGCCGTCACTGGCTCTGCTTCCTCCCACAACTGAGGCAGGGGCCCCTTGGCGCCAGTGTGGGTGTGCGCGGGTGTTGGCACACAGCACGAGACCTTTGGCTCTGTCTGGTCCCCAAAGGCCAAAGTGTTTCCTCTGAGCACAAGAGAGATGGCTTCCTGGGTGGCTGGCAGCTGCTCTGGGGCCTGCTGGGCCCAGTATCAAACGCCAAGAATGGGTTTGAGGTCCACAAATTGTCTAGGGACTGCAGAGATAGAGCAACTGGGAGACCCTATCCCGTGGCTGCCCACAAGGTGTGCAACTCCGAAGTTTCTCCTGGGGCTAGTGGAGCGGAGCCAGAGGGCTGACAGCAAGAAGGAACGCTGACTCACCCACCAGGGCAGGCCAAGGCACGCGCCGGCTCTCCCTCACCTCTCCCAGCACAGCCCAGGGTCAAGGGAAGGGCTTCTGTGCTGTCTTAGCCTCCCAGAACTTCTGGCAGCAGAGGACAGAAGAAATAACTGCTGTTGGCTCCAGGAACACGAGGGAGGATCTCAGCTCCTGGGGACCCCCTGCCCATTTCCTAAGTCCCAAACTGCCTTTCATCTGGACAAAGCATTTCATTTCCTCATTGGAGAACAGACTCAGATGCCAAAGTCCTTGGGAAGGAGACATAGACATGAGATCATCACTCAGGTGTCAGTGAAGGGAAAGGCAAAGCCCCACCCGAGAGGGAGAAAGAGAAGGAACTGGAGTTAACTGGTGTCAAAATGGTAGGAGGGAACTCGTGGGAGGGGGAGAAGACAAGGAGGTGGGGGACAAGTGTTAGAGCCAGCAGACAGCTCCACAGCAGCCCTGTGAGGAAGCAGAAAGTTCTCTTGGTAAAGGACAGCCCTCAGACTTATGGAAGAAGTAAAGACTCAATGTTATCCAGGGTGAAAGAGCAGAGAGGCCATACTCCCAAAAGAAGAAAGAAAGGAGTGAGAAGTGAAGTTGGAGAGCCACTCATGTGGGCTTCGGCTGAGTCCGGGCTGGGATCCTGAGACACGAAGATGTAAACAGGTGAATGTGTTGTCAACTGCACCCGGGCTACCACTGCCATTGCAGTGGTTGTTTCCCGTATGATAATGGAACACTTCATTCAGCAAATCGTGAGTTCTCATTGTAGGCTAGGAACATTGCCAGGCTCTTTCAGGGTACAGGCACCACAAAGGTCTGCCCTCTCAAGGAGGAAATGTGTACCATGCTGGAGCTACATACAAGATGCTACTTGACTTCAGAAGCAGAAGGGAGCTGTGCAGGGGGAATGGATGAAAACATCGTGGAAGAGGTAAGACTCAAAGGTGAGCAGGATTTCAAAAGGGGAAAGGGATGGTCCAGGGTAAGGAATCAGCATAACGTGGAGGTAGGAGGGTAAACATGGGCTCTGGAGAAGAAAGAATGCTCCCAAATGAATGGTGGATAAAGTAAGTGCCTGCAGGATGTGGGGGCAGTTGGGTGAGGGTGGGAAAGTTGATGGGAAATGAAGTTGAAGGGTCAAGATGGGGCCACACTGAGGGCCTCCTCAGCAGCCTATGGAAGCCATTGCTTTGCTTTGCAGACAATTGGCACCCCTTACAGGTGCTGGAGCCTTGGGTCTAGGGGTGAGTAGGTGAGGGAGTGGTGCTGGATGCCCTTGGGTATTCATTCATAGGCCTTGTGAGCCATCAACAACGGCAGGCTGAGGAGGGAAGCTGCTGGAAGCAGAGAGGCCGGAGGGTACTTCAGCAGCCCAGCCTGGAGAGAAGGGCTGCAAAGCAGGCCAGGGTGCCTGGACAGAGCCACGGGTGCCAGGCAGTCAGCCAGTTTGTGGGAGGAAGAGGACTGCCAGCTGGTGGTCTGTCTTCACAATGCCTAGAAAGAAGCCCTTGGCCATAGCCGAGACAGGGAACTCCAAGGGAGAAGTGGGTTTGGGGAGGGAGAAAAAAAATCATCTGTTCTAGCTGGATACATGACTTGGACTTCGGATGGAGACTCTCCTGAAGGAATATCATGCGACAAGAGAGGGAGAAATGGACCAGAATGGGAGGCAGGCAGAAATCGAGGAATGCCTGTGTCGAGAGGAGCCACTGCAATGGACAAGGGGGAGCAGCAGGCTCAGGAGATGTGCCAAGAAAAGGGAGGACAGGTGGAGAGGAAGAGCTGGACACCATGCCCACGCTTCAGGGAGACTCTCGAGAAGGGAGAATGGAGGGGTGTGTGGGTTCTGCAATGAGAAGATGATGGTTACCCTGAGAGAAGAGTCTAAGTGAAGGGGAGTCTGGGGGCGCTGAGAGAGGCAGAGGCAGCAGGAGGAAGGTTGGACATGGCTTTTAGGAAGCTTCACAGTAATGCATGCAAGGCAAGCTTCCTTGGGGGATGGGTCCTTGGCTGTGGTGAAGGAAGAATCAGTAGGGAGAGATGGAAAAGTCAGCAGACAGGGGACTCTGTAAGGGAGTAAGGTCATGGCAGAGGTAGAAAGGAGTGGCGGTGGCAGCCTTGGAATGAAGAGGGATGGGGGTGATGGCGGAGGACTGTGGAGGTGGAGGGGAAGGGAGGAGAGAGCACTGGCAGCCTCTCAGGAAGAATGATAAGATCACAGGCTGAGGGTGAGGGTGGGGGTGAGGCAGAGTGGAGTGGCTGTGCATGAGGCGGGTGGGACAAGGGATGAGAAGTCAAGCAGGAACGAAAGCCAGGGCATTGAGCAGCATGGAGAATCCTGCTAAACATGGAAGCATGGCTCGGTAGCATGACCCCATGTTCCTAGGGTCATTACATTCACTCCAGCCTTTCCCGGCAGTCTGGAACCAGACACAGAAGCAGAGAACATGATGCTGGCCTGCTCTGGCTACATGTGGCACCACAGTTGCAAAGGACCTGAAGGGCCAACCATCGAGAAATTTGCAGCAGGAAGCTTTTTTGTTGACATGCATGAGCCTCACCCTCAAGACCCGGACAGCCTTGCTTGGGCTGAAACCCAAAGACTAAATCTGAAAAAGTTTTAAATAACAAATGTATACCTCTGCCAGAGAGAATTGTAAACCAGGAGTTAGGAAACCAGTGTCCCTTGCAGCTTCTCCTCTCCTGCTTTCCTGGGCCATGTGATCCGGGCTGTCACCTCAGACTTTTCATGTCACTACTCCCGTCTGCCTGCCTTGAGGATGCATTCTGGTGATGTACCAGCTTCCTGGAAAGAAGGTGCTGTTTAAACAAAGACAACCTCACCAAGAAATGGGTCTGATTCTACAAAATTCTGCAGTTTCTGCCTTGTGGTTCCAATAGCAAAACCAAACAAAACCAGGTTAATGGCAACGTTCTTAGTCTTTTGACTTGTTCATCATGATGTTCAACCGAGTCCTCAAAACTAAAGAGAAAGTGAACCAATTCTATGCAGTTTAGTTTTAGAAATTAAATACTATTGGAGCCATGGTCAGGTTGGTACCCTCCCTGTGAATGGAAAATCTTAGCCTCAGGTAAAACTACCTCTGGGGCTTATTTTGTGAGCAACAGCATTTCAGCCTCTGCAGAGTGGAGCTGGCCAATATGACCCACCTTACTGTTAACAGGTAGGGATTCCATGGGCTCGGTTCTTTCTCTGTCTCCTTCAAGCATCTCCACAGACCTCCCTAAAACCCTAAGGAGACTTTTGAAGCCACTCTTTGTGTTCTATTAATGTTAATTTCATGCACTATGCTATGAGTTGATCAGAGTGAGGTCAAGAAAGTCAGAGCCCAAGAAAGGTCTGCATGGTATTTGCAGCCCGGGGGGGGGGCGGTCTGTCCAGCCTGGAATCTCTGCCCACTGACATGGCTTGGGGAGGGGACTATGAGGAGAGTGCTCCACAGCCTCAGGAGGCAGAGCATGGACTGAACATCCAAGGAAATGACTATCTCAATGTGTCCAGGGAAACTGCTATCACATACTCAGAAACTCCTGTGAGTTCTATTTTCCATCGGGCCACATGGAGGAAGAATGATTTTCATAATTTGATTTTCCACTGTCTTAAAGAGATACATATTTCTCTCCTAAGCTCCCAAAAGAGCCACGTTATTCACCCATTTAAGTTTGATGACCAACCAAAGAGAGGAAGAAGGAAATGATTACCTTTGGGAATCTAGGACATACTACATTCTTTGCTAAGTGTTCACTTGGCTAAATTGTTGTGCAGCATATCTGTTATTCTGGGTTGTGTCAGCCCCATTTTACAGGTGAGGAATTAGGCAGTAATGTCTATCACCATGGCTAAGCCTGTTCTCTGGGTTTCATCCACTGCCTGTGTGTAACACCACCAAATGCTGTCTTACAGCAACCTTGGTCTCTCCAAATTGTAGAATTGATGCTCCTAGTCCAGGCTCCATGTTGGTGTGAAAGATGACTAGACATTGAAGCATATTGGACAGAAACCAGTAACTCTCTCATCAAGTATGACTGCGACCTGCAACTTGCTCAGCACTATAGGGACCACACGGAAAGAGAAACTTCTGCAGCTACGGCTTTGTATACACAGAAAAACATGTCCACTCGCCTTGTCTTCCTTGCCGCCACACCCCAGAGGCTTGAGTTGTCATTTTAAGATACTGAACAAACACCAAGAAATAACTCAGAGCACCCAGTGAGGTCCAAGTGGCTCCTTACTACAGCCCCATCCTACACCAGTGAGTCACAACTCAGCCTTCTTCAGTGGCAGTAGCCTAGTGTGCCAGTGAGAGGAAGGCATTGTCAGATCCCCCAAACAGAAGGGTCTCGTCTGCTTCCTGGATGTCTCCAAACGAATCTGAAAGAAGATAGATAAAAATGGAAGAGAAAAATGGCAGTGGTCTGGCGATAAGAAACAAGTCAGCTCGGCACACTGCGGCAGGTCACACTTTATGTAGCAGAACTGACGAAGCATTGTAATTCATCTTCCCCTTGGCCTGGAGCCCTTGTTACGACTTCCAGGAAGGAAGTGCCACAGAGGAAAGAAAGGAAGAGAGAGGGGATCCAGGACAATTCCCACAGTGGGAAGGTGCCTGGCTGGGGCTGGGGGAAGGCAGAACCTGAAGGCTGCCTGCCAAGAGGGCCAGGGAAGGCTGGGTGTTTTGGGGCCAAAGTACTGGTTATGAGAATTTCTTAATGACCGTAGGTCCTGAGGGAGGCATGCAAGCAATGCCTGGCGCCAGCCACACTTGCACAGGGGCCCTGGCCAGATGGAAAAATTGTAGGGATTGAGGGAGGAGGGTGAGAAGAGACTTCAGGGCTGCTGGAGGTGACGGATGGCCCTGGGACGGCCAATCTGGCTCCTGTGGGATCAGGTTTTACTAGAAGGAGGCAAACAGATTAGTGAACTTCAGGTGAGAAAGAAGCCTAGTTCCTGGTTTCTGGAGCAAAGCCTCTCCATGCTTCCTGAGAGTTCCACTTGTGCTCCCCACCCCCAGATGTTTGCTCATGACATCTTCCTTCTTTCCATGTATCCAAAGCCTGCCAAGCCAGCTCAGGCCTCCTTGTCTCCCCCTGAAGTCATCCCCATAGGCTAATGTGAAGCCGCCCTTTTTGACCTGTTGAGTTGCCATAAACAGAAGTGATGTCAGTATGAGCTCTAGTGGGAATACAGGCTCAGGATGAACACTTCTCTTCTCTTCTCAGAGCTTTGATGTTACTCAGAGATTCAGGGGGAACAAATTTACAAGACTGAATATATTAAAACATTTGATGGAGTAAAATGCAAAATTGGCAAAGATATTTAACTTAAAGCTGAGAGACTTCAAAGACATTTGGTAAGAGGGGAGGGCCACCTTGAGTCACCCCCAACTGGATACGTGCTTGCTCTCCTCCCCACTGGGAACCTGGGTAGGCAAATTTGAGGAGTAGGTGATGTGATATCAAGAGACATATGAGGATCCCTTTCCTATGGAAGGCTGGTCAATGGAGAATGGAAGCTTTGGTACCAAGAGTGAATGGGAATGGAGTTATTAAACTGTAGTTTAAGAATAACAACAGCAAATACAATTTATCATGTATTTCTTACATGTTAGACACCATAGCCGCCACCCCACAAGTCTGCCAGCTTGTGCTGTGGGGGCTTGTGTGTTGTTATGATGCTAAAAGCTACACCACCGGTATTTCAAATACTATCAGGGCCACCTATGGTGGACAGGTTTCAGCTGAGCTTCTAGACTAAGACAGACTTAGGAGAAGGACCCAGCAGCCCACTCCCAAAACAATTGTTGTTGTTGTTGTTGTTAGGTGCCATCTAGTCGTGTCCCACTCATAGCGACCCTCATAGGGTTTTCAATGGCAGATTGTTTCAGGATTGCCTTGGGAGTGGGTTGCCACATCCTTCTCCCATTTTTGCGGTGCTGGGAATCGAACTCCGGACCTCAGAGACTGCAGAGTGGCGCTCTACCAACTGAGCTAAATCCCAGCCCCCCAAAACAATTAGCAATTGAAAATGCTATGAATAGCAGAGAAGCACTGTCAAATATAGTGCCAGAAAATGAGCCCCCCAGGTTGGAAGGCATGCAAGAAATATTAGGGAAGTTGCCTCCTCAAAGTAGAGTCAACCTTAATGATAAAAATGGATTAAAGCTCCTGGGACCTCTTTTTGCTGATGTGGTACAACTCAAAATGAGAAGAAACATAGTGGCCTCAACATTGGGTGAGAACATAAAAGGATCATGTGCAAGGCAGTGTCGGGAGTGTTTCATTCTGTTGTACACCAGGTTGCTGTGAGTCAGATCCAACTTGACAGCACCTAACAACAGACACCACAGTAGCTGCTTTATACATCTCAATTAACCCTCACAAGTCAATGAGGTAAATATTATTTCCATTTTAAAGCTGATGAAATCAAGTCACAGTGTGTGAGGTTAACTAAGTTCACCAAGTCAAAAAGCAAGTAAGATCAAGATCCAAGTCTGGCAGATACTTAGCTACCACCCCCTGACAGGGTGGGTATCTTAAGGAAGAGATGTGCAGCATGCATTGTCACACCACACATTGAGCAGCATGGAGAATCCTGCTAAACACGGAAGCATGGCTCGGTAGCAGCTCTGTTCCTAGGGTCATTACATTCACTCCAGCCTTTCCCAGCAGTCTGGAATCGCCAAGTCAGATCTGAATGTCTATAAGCAATCAATGAGGATCACATTAATGGCTGGCTGTTACTCTTGCCTTACACAGGAAAACTCAGTGTGAGAAATCAAGGCTGGATCCCTTTTGCTGGGACAGTTTATCTCCAAGAATTTTTCTATCTGGTAAGCATTCTGGTTGATATTTTTCACTGCAGTCAACTTGACAAATTCTCATTATTTTTAGTAGTACATACCACATCCATCGCATTCATTCAATTCCATAGCATTTTAGGATGTGTCTGATCCAGGCAAATTGGACCAGTATAGGGGGACTAGGGGAAGGAAGAGTCTTCATTTTCCATCCTTCTTTAGCCTTTCTTTGACATTTCCCTGCAGAGGGAGTGGGTTTTCACACCCCCTGCACACTTTTCCACTGTCTGTTCGGATTTGCTCCATCTCCCAAAGGCCCTTCTAACTTTACACTGCACAAATGCATGTCTCAGGCACTTGCCAAATCTTGTCAAGTCCTAATGTTTTCTTTGGCAGGGACCAAGCCACTCCACTGAAACGGATCGGCTGGGTCCATCAGGCCTTGGTGCTGCTTCTTCATGCACCATGCACAGCTGTTGGGTCCCTTCCCAGGCTCCAAGGGGACTTGCATGCCCCGTGTCCTGCCTCCTCCAAGCTCACTGGCTCCCAAAAGCATCAGCAGACTTCGGTGCTACCCAGGCCCAGGGCCCACAGAAGCATCACTGTGTGGCTGCTTCACCTTCTCCCCAGGCTACCTGCTGCCCCTGCCTTACCTGCTGTCCCCAGGTGCCCTTGTTGCAGGCTCCAGACTTTCAAGTTAGAAGGGGAAGCTCACTCCTCTATTCCTTCCATATTTATGGAGTATTATACAGCTCTGTTCATTATGCTAGGAACATAACAGTGAATTTAACAGTGAACAATATAGACAAAAAGCCCCATTGTCATGGGGCTTACATTTGAACTCATCTAATCAAATTTAAGGGCTGGGATTTAGCTCAGTTGGTAGAGCGCTGCTCTGCAGTCTCTGAGGTCCCGAGTTCAATTCCCAGCACTGCAAAAATTGGAGAAGGATGTGGTAATCCACTCCTGAGGCAATCCTGAAACAATCAGCCATTGAAAACCCTATGAGGGTCGCTATAGTTGGACACCACTCAAGGGCACCTAACAAGAACAATCAAATTTAAAATGAAGGTGTTAGGAGTTTAATATGTTCCTCTTTCTCCTGGGAGGTAGCACCTGCTGCTGCTGCCTCCTCTTCCTCCTCCTCTTCCTCCTCTTCTTTCTTCTTTCTTCCTTCTTCTCTGGAGTGAAGGAAAGTATTTTTTGTCTTTTAATTTTTTTATTATTAGCAGATATTTGTACAAAATAATGGATTTCATGATGACTTTTTCATACATGTATAGAGTGCACTTTGATCATATTGACCTCCCCTCCACCCCTTCTGGTCCCCATGACACTGGTCCCCTCCTCCCCAAAATAGTCCCTCTTCTACTTTCATTTTTTGTTTGTTTTTTGGCAGCATTGCAGGGTTGACCCTAGGGCCTAGCACATGCTTGTCAAGTGCTCTGCCATGGAGCTCCACCCCGGCCCCTTTTCTACTTTTTTTTTTTTGATACAGGGTCTTGCTAAGTTGCAAAAGCTGCCTCTGGCCTCAAACTTGTGATCCTCCTGCTTCCGCCTCCTGAGTTGCTGGGATTAAAAGTGTGCACCAGTTGCTCAGCATCATTTTTTTTAATTCCTGCCATGAGAAAAAACATATTTGTCTTTCTAAGTCTGGCTTCTTATACTTAATATGATGATCTCCCATTACATTCATTTTCCTGCATATGATATTATTTCAGTTTTTTTATGGCTGAATAATACTGCATTGTGTATATATACTGCATTGTCTTTATCCATTCAGTAGTTGATGGACACTTTATCTCATTCCATACCTTACCCACTGCAAATACTGCCACAATAAACATGTTGTTGTTGTTGTTGTTGTTAGGTGCCATCGAGTCGGTATCCGACTCATAGCGACCCTACGTACAACAGGTGAAACACTATTGTCAGTGCTACTCTGCTATTCATAGGGTTTTCAATGGCAGATTGATTGGGAGGGGGTTGCCAGGTCCTTCTCCCAAACAATAAACGTGGGTGTATAGATATCTCTACTGTACACTGACTTTGATTCCTTTAGGTGTCAAAGTCAGTATACCTGAGAGTGGTTAGAGGGATCATGTGGTAATTCTATTTTTAGTTTTCTGAGGAACTTCCATACTGATTGCCATACTGGCTGCACTAATTTATATTCTTTCCTCATATCCTCACCAGCATTTGTTGTTTGTTTTCTTTTTTTATTAGTATTTTATTTATATACATTAGCAGGGTACAGAGTAATGTTGTTGTTGTTGTTGTTGTTGTTGTTGTTGTTGTTAGGTGCCGTCGAGTTGATATCCGGCTCTTAGTGACCCTACGTACAACAGGCAAAACACTATTGTCAGTGCTTCTCTGCTATTCATAGGGTTTTCAATGGTGGATTGGTTTTTGGGAGTGGGTTGCTGGGTCCATCTCCCAAGCCCACAGCACCTGGTGTTCCCAAGTGTTGTCCCATCCAAGTACTAACCAGGCCTGACCCTGCTTAGCTTCCGCAATCTGATGGGATCGGATGCCACAGGACTACAGCTGCAGGCACAGAGTAATAAAGTCAGTGGATATATACATTATGCAACTATCAAATCAGTATTGCTTATACTTCCATCTCCTTAAATATTTTATAGAATAAAACAAAAAAGCCCCCCGCAAAAAGAACAAATGAAAGAAAGAAAGAAAGAAAGAAAATAGAAAAAAGTAGAATTCTAATTAACTATTGTTTGTTTTCTTGATGCTAGCCATTCTGACTGGGGTGAGGTGGAATCTCAGTGTAGTTTTGATTTGCCTTTCCTTTATGGATGCCTCCTTGTTCAAAGAAAATTCTGGAGAAGTATAGTCTAACCCAAAGGAATGAAGTAGTGATGGTGGAATTCCAGGTATCTGGAGGGTGTGTAGAGGGAGTATTTGTGACCAAGAAACCTCTTTGTTCTTCTAGAACTGAGGTCAGCAAACTATTGCCTGTGGGCCAAGCCTGGTCCAACACCTGTTTTGTGTGACCCACAGCTAAGAATGGTGTTTACATTCTTTAAAGGTTGAAAAAGATCAACAAAAGAATATTTTGTGCATGTGAAAACTATGTGAGATATACATTTTGGTGTTCATGAGGTTCTATTGGTACATAGCCATGCCCATTAATGTACATATCCTCTGTGGCTGCTTTCACACCTCCACTGCAGAGTTAAATAGTTGTAACAGAGAGTTGCATGTGGCACCAAAAGCCTAAAACATTTATTTGTCTGGCCTGTTACAGAAGGTTTGCTGACCCTAGCTCTAGAATCTCCTGGTGGAAAAGGCTGTTTATTTTCCACGTGCATAAAACTGACCCAGGCTGGCCAGCGGGAAGCCCTCTTTCTCATTAGGCCTGTGGAAGAGAATTGCAACATGGACTGAATGTCAGAGGCTCAGAACCTGCCCCTGAAATGTTTTCTCTTCAGCACACGGAGACAAGCCATCCCAGGAAGTGTTCCGACAAATGCAAGTCTCCTCCTTTGCAACATACTCAGTGTTATCAGCCACATTTGATGCAAACCTTCACCTTGCGATGTTCTGGGTTTCCTAGTGGGGGCTCGTCCATGGTTATAGCTCTGCAAGTTTATTTATTTATTTGTTTGTTTATTGAAGTATTTTGCAAGTGTTCTACCACTGGGCTATACCCCCAGCCAATTTTTTATTTTTCTATCTTGAGCCAGGGTCTTGCTAAGTTACACAGGCTGCCTCCAGCCTCAAACCTGTGATCCTCCTGCCTCTGCCTCCCAAGTCACTGGGATTATAGGCATGTGCCACCACACCTGGCTGCAAATTTAAATAATAGTATTTAATGCCTGTGGAAAGAACACTGGTTCAACCCCCCCCCGCCACTTAATATATTGTGCGGCATTGTACAAATCATTTAACCTATAGAAACAAGCCTCAAAATGGCTGCTTGCAAAATGGCTAGCCTCCCACCTTGAAGGCCATTAAGAGAAACGAATGCGATTGTACATGTGAAGGTGTTTATGAACTGGACAGCAGCTGCAAACACAGCAGGAATAGCTGAATTCTTGTCCTTTGTTCTTAGTGGAGATCCAGTTGGAGAGTCAAGATGTGAAATAACCTGCAATGAAGACATCCTTGCATTCAGTCAGGGTCTCCATCTACCCTGAGCCCCCACTTCCCACCCTCTCTCCCCACATCCCACCTACTCTTTGGAGTCAGCTTTGGGGATTCTCAAGTCCATGCGCCACAGCCTCTCCCCACCAAGACAGCCCTGTAGGTCTTCCTCCAGGACTGTGTCTCTCAGTTTGGAGGATGCTGCTCCACTTCCCCTGCAAGTACCTAGATCCTGTTGTGATGCAGGATGGGACTGACAGCCTCAGCCATCTTGGCTCATTTGCTTATTTTTCCCTGGCAATCTGCAACCCTGTCAAAGGGCAGGGCATTTATATCCTGCACTTTGGGAGTTTATATCCTGAGCTTGACAATGTTCTTTAGGTAGTTTAGTCATGGGGAAGGGAGAGATGTGCAGAGAGAAGGAAATTTTTAAAAATTAAATCTGCTTCCCTCACTAGGCTCTGAGCACGTTGGGGGCTGAGCCTGTTTCTGTTCCACTGCTCTCTGTCATGTCACCATCTGCTGCATGGTGTCAGGTACCTGATGAAAGCTTAACAACTTTTTTTTTGAGGCATTGGGGATTTGAACCCAGGGTCTTGTGCCTTCTAGGCAAGCACTCCACCAGTGAGCTACAGCCCCAGACAATTCTTTAAATGAATGCCTGGTATCTTGGGATTTGTGGCAAGACTTGGGTCATTCTATTGATAACCATTTATGAGTTTCTACACATCTAATAAGGAACAAGATCACACTGCCTCTGAGCTGCTGTGTTCGTTACCCACCACCGACTCCTCATCCGCCTTCAGGAGACCCTGGATTCTATCTAGGCTGCAGCTGGTCTGCGGCAGTTGGTGCCTGAACAGGGACCTGAAGGAATGACCACTTGCTCTTTAAAAAAGAGACACCTAGAAAGGTAAGTTTTTGTCGATGAGGATAGGATCTCGTCAAGGGTTTCGAGAGCCCCCCAGTACAGTAAAGAAAGGGAAATCTGGGTGAAAGGATGAGTAATCACGAGCAGTTCAGAATCAAAGGAACATTTTATGTTTGTACAGATAGTGAAATGCTTACTAGAAAGTACAGGAACAAAAGTAGCCCATAGACAACTTAGAGAATTTTTTGTACAGATAATGAAACATTTGTAAGATACAAGAGAAACTAAAGTAACACGTAGACAACTTAGAGAATTTTTTCCTTTTACTCAAGAATGTGCTCCTTGGTTTCCTGAGCAGGATGCTTTAAATTTAAAAATCTGGCAAAACTTAGAGAAAGAATTAGAAACTTATTATACTATCTATGGTCCTGAAAAGGTGACTTCAGAAGCTTTCTCTTTATGGAATTTGCTTAAAAATAGCCTGGATCCCACTCATAAATTGGATGCCCTGATGAAGGACTTAGAGAAATTGACTCCTCTATATATTGATACTGGGCTGGGATTTAGCTCAGTTGGTAGAGCTCTGCGCTGCAGTCTCTGAGGTCCTGAGTTCAATTCCCAGCACCGCAAAAATAGGAGAAGGGCCTGGCAATCCACTCCCAAGGCAATCCCGAAATGGTCAGCCACTGAAAACCCTATGAGGGTCGCTATGAGTCTGATACCAACTTGACAGCACCTAACAACAACAACAACAACAACCCATCTAATAACAACAACACATCTCTTCCATGATAAGCAGAGAATTCTACATGCAATATGTGCCTAATTCATGTCAGTCGATGGTGACAACAGTGAACAGGAGGTTAAAAAATCAGTCTCCCCAAACCTCAAAGCCAAGTAAACAGAACCAGGCTTATAATTAGGGTGTAAGTTTAATGATGTCTTTTTTTATAAAGAACTTTCATTTGTTTGTAAGAGGGCTAGGATCTCGTACTTCATGCTTTGTACTAGGGCTAATGTGCCATAAGATAATGGAAACTTGGGACTTGGACATGTGACCTGGGAAGTCCAGGGTGGCAGATTCATCAGAGGCATCCTCTGAGAAAATTCTCAAACCAGGAAACAATCCAGTGACAGTGACACACAAAGGCTGGCGCGTCTATCTACCGCCTCAGTGTTTAGGGGAAAGAAGTTTTAATTAGGGGCTGCGGAACAGATGCCAAATCCCTAGGCCTGCTTCTGCTGTTTGCCGTTTGTTATGAGTCACCCTGGAGCCTGTCCGTCCGACACCAATTTTCATGGGAAGCATCAGTGCGTGGGCAGAAGTATGTGCTGATGGACGGGCTCAGGAGAGGAGAGCTGGGAGGCTGGGCCTCAGGCTTCTGCCTGCTCCTGCCTTCTTTGCCTCTTTGTGGTCACTTAGTCCCCTTCCCGCACCTCTCCTCCAGTACCCTTGCCCTCCCCTCCCGGACTGGATTCTCACCCCTCCTGCTGGGCTCCAGGTGTGTCCCTGTAGTACTGTAGTACTGACTCATCACATGCAGGTGGGAGTCAGGCTACAGAGCTCTCTGCTCAGGGACTACGTGTGATCCTGCTGCCCATAGAGCCCCTAGGTCTAGGGAGGGAGAGGGATACTTCCTGGACAGCAGCGCAACATGGTGCTTGGCTTTCCTGCTCTTCTCCCCAGGGGCCTCCTGAGAGAACCTTTTGCCATCTTGATTCACCCAGTCCACACTTTCCCAAAGTCCATACCAGGGTTTCTGGACAGCTCAGCCATTTCCACCCTTGAACCCATCTCTTATCTCTAATGTTCCATATTCCAAACTAATCATGGGTTATTCCCCTTCATTCTTTCTTACCTCTCTTTAAATATATCTTAATTAGCAAGTAAAAACTACATATTTATCATGTACAAAATGATAATACATTGCTGTATTAGCAACATATCATGTGCTAACGATACATAATACAATGACATATACATTGTGGAATGGCTGAATCAAGTGCTTAGCAAACATACAACCTTGTATACTTGTCTCTTTCTTTATCTTTTCTGTGTTGTGTGTGTGTGTGGGGGGGGTGATAATGCTTAAGATCCACTCTCTTGGTAACTTCCAAGTATACAATATATTGTTATTATCCATAGTCATCAAGATCTCTCTCTTCTCCTTTAATTAAACCAAGATAACACTAGGGTTAATTAAACCAAGATAATGCATAAGGAACATTGCTAGAAAACTAAGGAAAAGCCCGAACATGTGGAATAGGGTTTCCAAAGCCTGGCAGACCTCATGAGACAGTCTCCCTGTTCTTATTGAACTTGGTTGCTAGACCTGCCAAGCAGAGCCCTAACCCGATATGCATTCAGTTAGCTTCTATAGATTTGGCAGGTCTCATTTGGCAAAGCCACTCTTCAATTCTGTCAGCAGTGTGGGAGAATTCTACTGCTCAGGATGTTTGCCCACCTTTGCTATCACCAGTCTTAATTTCAGTCCTTTCCTTAGACATGTATTAGCATCATCTTGTAGTTTTAGATTGCATCTCCCTGAAGAGCAACAATGTTAAGCAACTTTCCCTATTCTTTTCGTCTATTTGGTTATCCGCTTTGGTAAAGTGCATTCCAAGTCCTTTGCTCATTTCTAACTGGCTACAAACTGTTTCTTAGACCTGTCTGTTGTAAAAATCTGCCAGTCCATAGCTTGCCCTTGTACTCTCTTCCTGCTCATATGGCCCAAGTGAAATCTTTTTGTAACATAAAACCACTGAGTGAGTAGGAAGGGCTCTGTAATATGGCAGGCTGCTTTAGTTGATTACATTTGCAAATTGCTTTTCCAAAAAGCAATCATACTTATAATTCAGCACCACAAAAGATGCCATTGTACCCCCTCCCAATCAATAACCCCAATGGCAAAAGTAAATTCTATCCTGACCTCTGTCACCATAGTATTGTTCTGCCTGCTCTCATCCTTCATGTGAATGGAAGCATGTAGTGCATACTCTTGTATCTGGCTGCCTTTGCTCTGCATTATATCTATGATGGGGCTGGGGTTTAGCTAAATTGGTAAAGCGCTGCTCTGTAGTCTCTGAGGTCCTGAGTTCAATTCCCAACACTCCAAAAATGGGAGAAGGATGTGGCAATCCACTCCTGAAGCAATCCTGAAACAATCAGCCATTGAAAACCCCATGAGGGTTGCTATGAGTCAGACATGACTTGATGACACCTCACAACAACATATCTATAATATTCATCCACTTTTTGTGTAGCAGTAGTTTGTCGTTTTTCATTGCTATATGATATTCCATTGTATAAATACACTGCAATTTGGGTTGTTTCCAAGTAGAATGCTTCAGAGAATGAATAAAGTTGGTAAACAAATATATAAATGAGTATAATATTTATATTTCCACTATGTCTTTTGATGGATGAATACAATCTTGGCTCTATACCTAGGAATAGAGTTACTAGGTATTACAGTACAAATCTGTGCTTTCTTTTAGTAGATACCTTGCATTTGTTTGTGTTTTCTTTAAGTTCTTTCAAAATGTTTTATATTTTTCACTCTACAAGCTTATTCCTAAGTATTTTATTCTTTTTGATGCTATCGTAAATGGGATTTTCTTAATTTACTTTGGATTGTTTGTTGTTGGTATATTAAAGTGCACTTCATTTTTGTATATTGATCTTGTATTCTGTAACTTCACTGAACTTGTTTATTATTCCTAACAGTTTATGTGTCATCTTTAGTATTTTCTACATAGGAGATCATGCCATCTGTGAACAGAAATAATTTTACTTTTTCTCTCTGATTTGAATGATTTTTTTTCTTGCCTAATTGTGCTGGCTAGAATTTCCTGTATTACATTAAATAGAAATTGTGTGAGTGGGCATCCTTGTCTTGTCCCTAATCATCAACTAAAGCAATTTACAGATTTAATGTGACACTTTTTTAAAAAAATCCCAATGGCATTTTTTCAGAAACAGGAAACAATCCTGAAATTCATATGGAACCATAAAAGTTCCTGAATAGCAAACAGAGAAAGAAGAACTTGAGAAAAAGAAGACTGAAGCCGGAGGCCTCACACTTGTTGACTTCCAAACATATTTGAAAGATACAGTAATCAAAATGGTATGATACTGGCATAAGGACAGACATAGACAGATAGAACAGAATAGAAGAACCAGAGTGGAACCCAGGTATAGGCAAATGATCTTCAACAATGGAACCAACACTACACAATGGGGAAAGGATAATCTTTTCAACAAATGGTATTGGGAAACTGGACATCCACATGCAAAAGAATGAAATTGGACCCTTATACCATACATGAAAAGCAACACAAAATGGACTAAAGACTTAAATGAAGATCCAAAATTGTAAAACTTCTAGAAGAAAATGTAAGGAAAAATCTTCATGACATTGCATTTGACAGTGACTTCTTGGATATGACATCAAAAGTAGTCAAGAAAAGCAAAACTATACAAGTAAGATTATATCAATCTAAAAAGCTTCTGTATAGCCAAAGAAAGAATCAACATAGTGGCAATGCAATCTATACAATGGGAGAAAATATTTTCAAACTTATATCTAATAAGGGATTTGTTAATCCAAAATATGTAAGGAATTCCTACAATTTAATAACAACAATAATAATAACCTGAAAATGAGCAAAAGACTTCAATAGACATTTCTCCAGAGAATACATACAAACAGCTACCAGTTAAATGAAAAAATACCAACATCACTAATAATCAGGGAAATGCAAATCAAAACCACAAAGACGTATCATACCTGTTAAGATAGCAATTATTAAAAATAAAAAAAACCAACAGGATCTGGGCACAGTGGCACACTCCTATAATCCCAGCAACTAGGGAGGTGGAAGCAGGAGGATTATAAGTTCGAGGCCAGAGGCAGCCTGTGAAACTTCGCAAGACCCTTCCTCAAAATAAAATAATAATAATAATAATAAAGAGCTAAAGGTGCACTTGTCTAGCACATAAGAGGCCCTGAGTTCTGTACCCTGGGACCACTAAACAAACAAACAAACAAAACAAAACAACAGAAAATAACAAGTGCTGGTGAGAGTGTGGAGGAATTGGAACCCTCTGCATTGCTGGTGGGAATGTCAAATGGTGCAACTGACATAGAATAAAGTATGGAAGCTCCTCAAAAAATTAAAAATAGAGCTACCATATCTTTATCCAAAAGAACAGAAATCAGGATCTCAAAGAAGTATTTGCACACTCATGTTCACTGTAACATTATTCCCAATAGGCAAAAGGAGGAGAGAAGCCTCCATAGACAGATGAAAGGATGAAGGAAACACGGCCTCTACATAACAGTGGAATGCTTGTCAGTCTTTAAAAAGAAGGAAATCGTGTCACATGCCACAATGTGGATGAGCCTGGAGGACATTATGCTACGTGAAATAAGCCCATTGCAGAATGCCAAGTGCTACACGATTCCACTTATATAAAGTATCTAAATTAGTCAAACTCTTAGAAGCAGACAGTGGTTGCCAGAGGGTAAGGGCCAGGAGACATAGACAGGTGCTGTTCAATGGGTGTAGAGTTTCAGTCATGCAAGATGAGAAAGTTCTAGAAATCTGCTGCACAATAATATGTATATCACAAACAATACCGTACACTTAATTTGTTAAGAAGATAAGCTTCCTGTTACATTTTTTACCATAATAAAAAAATAAAATAAGTCAGTAATGACCCAAAGTTGACTGAAGAAGTGATACCACCTTGTATCTGCTGGCTCCATTTAGGGTCCTTGGACCTGTGGGAGCAGGGAATATTCTGGGTCAGGAATCGTCCCACACTCCTGTGTTCACATATAGACTGAGGCTGGGCTTCCTGTTCTAACACCTGAAATGCACTTTGCATCTGAGTCAAGCATGACTGGACTTCTATTTGGTCGGCCTGGGGTGGAGGGCCAGAGGGCAGACCAGCTGAGTCCTGTTCAAGGAACAGGAATATGGGCTCTAAACAAACAAACAAACTGGCCCTTCATTCTCAGGGGAGCAGAAATTAAGACAGGGCAGGTCCTTAACAAGTGAGTGAAAGAAATCCACAAAAGGAAAAATACTCAAAGGTGATACACCAGTTTTGGTGCTTTCTCCAGATTCCTGCCATGACCTGCATTGATTCCTAACAAAGCTCCTTCTCATTAAAGGGGACTCTGTCCTGACCCAAAACTCTTCTCTGGGGCCTAGCTGGGTGCTTGGGCTCCATCTATCTCAAGGTGAGTTGTGGGTGAGGACAGAGGGGAGCCCTTTCTCAATTGGTCCCGGGCCAAAGGCCCCCGGGACACTCATCAGTCCTCAGCCCAGGCAGGGCTGACACTGCAGTCTCTCCATCTCTCTTCAGATGGAGGGGCCCCAGGGAGTCGGACCCAGGGCAGGGCCTGACTATCCAGTCAACACAGCCCCTCCCACATAGGAAACCTCTAGCACATACCTGCCACCTACCACCCCACCCTGCTTTCCACTGTGAGGCCTTGAGCAGGGGTCAAAGTAGGAAGAAATAGATACAGTCATTCTCCTGGAGAAAGAAGGAAAATATGGAAGAGTTGAAAAGGAGACCTTGGATCTCATTCTTGTCTCACTATTTTCTAGCTGCGTGTCCCCAGGTGACATCTCTAGACCTGGCTGTATAAACCTTAGGAGGGTGTTTGGTTGGATAAAGCTCCCTCCAACCTCTGTTAGAGGACAGTCAGCTCTGATGACATGCCATCAGCTGTGCCACTGAACACGTGTGGACCACATCTCTAGGACATTTGGGTTCCTCAGTGGACTTTGGCATGTGTTATGAAGAACGGAGCGGTAAAGGCCAGCAGTGAACGGCACCATCCTAAAGCCAGACTGCTGGGGTTGCCCCCCAGCTCTGCCCCATTCCCAAACCTCGGACTGATTATCTGTGAAATGCAGGCAATTCCTGTCTTGTACACAGAAAGGCTGTTGTGAAGATTCAATGAGATGCACTAGGCAAAGACTTTCAAAACAGTGCCTGGCTCCAAGTGAGCACAGTAGAAGGGTGGGCTGGGCTGTTATTACAATTACTGTTTAGGTGCCCACAACACTGGGAAAACCAGCATCCGAGCTGACAAAAAGCCCAGGCTGTGGCTCCCAAGGACTTTGCGGGGTGGGGGAGTGGGCAGACCTGGAGCCAGGAAAAGGTGGTCTTGAGTGTCCTCGCCTTCACTCTGCAAGGTGAGAATTGGCCCTGTGGACTGGAGAGTGGACCCACCCTCCAGCTCCAGGGGCCAGTTGGGAAATGCTGTTGACCCTGAACGGCTGTACCCCACACTTGCCCAGTGTGGCCTGGCAGGCCGGATGTGTCCTTTCCAGCAGGTTCAGGCCAGACCCGGCTTGATTACCTCGGGGTGCATTACAGGCCTCTGGCTATTATCAGCTTCTCACTTTCAGGGCTGGTTGGAGGCAGGAACCTTGCCTCCCTCCCTCGGCCTCTCACCAGGTGTTTGTTTTCACGGCAGCCTGGACTGCAGAGGTGACTCATCTTCTGTCCTGGTGAAGGCCCTGCTCCGACCCACCCAGACATCACCCCTCAGCTCTGAGGCTGGGATCCGATTGTCACCTCCCAGCCGAGTCCCAAATAAAGGCAGCTAAAGTGCACACTGGGAGGGGAAGGGGACGCTGGGTCTTAACTGTCCAGCCCAGGCCACCAGAAGCAGGTCTCTGAAGGAAAACTTTTCCTAACACACCAGAAAAGATAGGAGAATGGGGTGCAGTGGCACATGCCTGTAATCCCAGGAGCTCGGGAGATGGAGGTAGGAGGACCGCAAGTTTGAGACCAGAGGCAGTCTGCATAACTTAGCAAGACCCCGTCTCAAAAAAAAAAGTAAATAATAATAATAATAATAATAAATGGGCTGGGGGTGCAGCTCAGTGGTCCAGCACTTGCAAAGCCCTGGGTTCAACCAGCAATACTGCAAAAAAAAAAAAAAAAAAAAAAAAGATAGGAGAAAGAAAAGGCAAAGATTTCTGCTTGAGTTAGAGACAGATTTATCAAGTATGCTCTCTCCCCTTCTGCTCCTTTCCTCATCTGGGGACCCCCCCACACACACCCAGCTTTAGCCCTCCCTCCTTGCAGCTGCTTGTCGTCTGCACCCCTCCTCAAATGGAGGGGAGCCTGAGCCGACAGTTCTCCCCACCACACCAGGTCAGGTTCCCTCCTTAGAGGACGTGCGGGTGGGCTCATCTCTGCGTAAGCAAACAAATAATTCTTTCACCTAAGAGCTCCAGAGAGAAGGCCTTCCAGGGGCAGGTGACACTCTGGCAGCTGGGCCCTTCCTGTCCTCTGGCCTTTTGTCCCCGTTGGCACTGCCCTGCTGTTCTCATTGCCACCAAGTCCTCCTTTTTGTCTTGTCCTGCCCAGGTGTGGGCTATACCCCCACTGTCCCCTTTTGCAGAGCTCAGACAGGCTGGAATTCTCCAAAAATAACCTCATGGCAAAACAACGAAACGAACAAAGAGAATATAAACACCTCAACAGCAAGCTGCTTACCCAGTGCCGGCTCCTAATCCTAAAACAACTCAAGTCTCGCCACCGGTGGCCAGCCAGGTCTGGGTCCCTCCTGCCTCCTCCCTGCCTGTGCCAGAAAGATCCACCCAAGTAAACCTGTTTGACAGTCTCCCCGGTCTCCCAGGCACGCAGAAGTGAGTATGGGAAAGGTAGGTGGTGTGCAGAGCACAGCAAACAGCTGGCCTCGTGTGTGGAGCCAAGGCCAAAGGATAGGAGGACCCCCAAGTCACCTACAGCAAGCAGAGGCCTGCTGGGAAAAGCAGCCCCCCACCACCTCGTGTGACCTTGGGAGAGGGACATGGCTGGTGGAGGGGAGGTAGTGAAGCCATCAGAGGAGGGGCACAAGTGCCTCGATCCAGCTCTGCCTCTATCATCCTGGTCTCACTTCTCTGGGCCTCAGCTTCCCCCAATAAGAAGAAGAAGTTTGAGTAGGCGAGCTCCAAAGGTTTTTTCACCTGTAAAATTTTCTACTTTTGTAGTTCTCCACCTTCAACCACTGGTTTTCAGAGGCAAGAAACTCCAGTCCACCCAGGTGGTGGTAGGTCAGTAAAGCATCAACTCCCATAATGACACACGAAACTTCCTAAATGCTAACCAAGTACAGAAACATTTGGGGTTGCTTTAGACATATTACCTCAACTCCTCCTTATAAAAGCCGGAAACCTGGCATCCCCATTTCTCAGGTGAAAAACGGAAGTGCAAAGAGGCTAAGGCAGCCCAGCATCGCAAGGTAGTGAGTGGAAGAACAGAGCTTCCTGAAGTGTGGCCCTAGAGTCTGAGCTCTGATCACCCAGACCAAACTGCATCTTCACAGATGAGCAACTTCAATATCTGTAACAGACACAATGGCCAGAAACAGTCCACCCACAGACAAAGGAATAAACAAAATGTGGTCTACACTCTCAATGGAATAGTATTCTGCCTTAAGAAGAAGGAACATTCTGACACATGCCACAACACAGATGAACCTTGAAGACATTATGCTAAGTGATATAACCTAAGTGATATATGCTAAGTGATATAAGTGATATAAAAGGATGGATACCCCCTGACTGCATTATATGAAATAGCTAAATTAGCTCAACTCATGGAGACTGAGAACAGATTAAAAGTTAGTAGGCACTGGGGTGGGGGAGGGCATTGCTTAATGGAGACAGTTTCTGTTGAGAATGATGAAAAAGGTCTAGAAAGGGTAGTGACAGCTGCACACATTATAAATGTAGTTAATGCTACTTAATTGTATACTTAAAAATGGATGAAATGGCCAGGCATGGTGCTGCACGCCTGTAATCCCAGAGACTGAGGAGGTGGAGGCAGGAGGATCACATGTTTGAGGCCAGAGGCAGCTTGCACTTAGCAAGATGCTGACTCAACATAAAAAGTAAAAAATGGGCTGAGGATGTGGCTCAGTGGTAGAGTACTAAGTACTGTAAAAAAGGAGTGATTGAATTGGTAAATTTGTTATGTTAAAAGTAAACATTAAAATATCTAGAAAAGAATAGATATAACTTATTGAGCACCTACTAAGACCCTACTGCATGCAGTGCTTTATGAATACCTTATTTAATCTTTATGACAATGTGGAGGGGTAGGCTACCAGGACATTCTTCCTACTTTACAGGCAAGGACACCGAGGCTGAGAGAATAAACTCCCTAAGGACCCACAAGCAGTCAGTGGCAGGGCTGACACATAAACCCAGGTAATACTGAGAGCGAACTTAAAGAGGGTAGAGGGAAATCCGAGCAGGCTCAGAACAAGCCGAGACAAACCAGGGTGTGTGGACACTGACACCCCTACCTGTGCCTGCCAGGCTCCACAAATTCCGTGTTTGTCTCGTCTCACATTTCATCCTGCATTGGTTATGTTTTCCTCCCTCTGTTTTACATCCAATCAACACCTTCTTGCCCCACTCCTCTGCTGACCCCTCTCCTCTGCCCGGATCTGTCCTGGACACCTCCCCATCCCACCCCAGCCTCTCAGGACAGCCTGGTGGGGTTTGGAGGTGGGCTGTGGGCTCAGAGCCTCAGAGACTCATTTTGTGCAAAAGGAGAGCAGCTCAGGTCTCTACTGTTTAAGACCTAGAGCAAGCGATTCTGCCGGCCCCAGAGTGCTGCCCAGAACAGGGGTGGCTGGTGGGTGATGGGTTGTCCCTGGAAGAACCCCAAGCAAGGCAGGCAATTCCATGGGTGCCAGGGCTTAGTGGGTTCCAGTTTCCATCCTTGTGGCAGCTGCCCACCCATGTGAGCAGAGTCAGAGCAGTGAGTCTCCCCTGCCTCTTAACTAAGAAGCGCCCATCCCAATGGGGGCAGTTTGAATTCAGGTCATGCAGGAAAGCCAAGCGCATCTACATCCAACCACCTCTTCTGAGGCATTGGCCTAGATTCGAAAGTCCTTAGAAACTCCTCACATGGAAGAGCTCAGGCAAAATCATCAGATGCCAAAGGCTGTTATTGTTGGGGGCAGATGGGGACTTTTTGTGTGTGCCCCACAACTTGCTCACTCTGTGCCCATTCCTCTGGCATTCTGTTCCCCAGACCCTGCACCCAGCTAGTGACTGTAAATCCCCTAAAGATGCCCACTGATGAGCTGTGATTCCTCTCAGGGAACCCTGAACAGCTATCACCAACCCAAGGAACGCAGCCCATGGGGACTCCAAACCACAGGCATAGTGAAGGGGAGACATTGTTAAGCAAACACCCCTTTAATCATGTCCAGGAAGGGTGATCACTACCAGATGGTGGATTTAAAGCAGAGGCCCCTGTGCTCTCAGGAGAATCACAACTGCCTAACAGGAGAACTCTGGTATCAGACTCCTAGGGTTTGATGCCCGACTGCCACTAGCCAGCTGTGTGATTCTGGACAAGCTGTGACAGAATCTCCCCCATTATAGACTAGAGATAAAGGTAATACTTACCTCTCTGGCAACTGTGGCCTTCTGTTTTGCTTAACTTGGCATTTAGTGCTCTTCCCCTCTCTCCTACTCCCAGCCCTGAGCAATCACAAATCTATTTTCTGTCTCTATGAATTTGATTTAAATAGAATCATACAGAATGTAGGCATTTGTGATTCACTTCTTTCACTTAGCGTGATGTTTTCAAGGTCCGCCCATGTTGCAGCATGTACCAGGACTTCATCTCTTTTTATTGCTGAATAATACTCCATTGTACAAATATATTATTTATATATTTACTTATATTTATCAATTCATTATTTATATTTATCAATTCATTTGATGGACATTTGTATTATTTTCACTTTTTATTATTACGAATAATGCTGCCATGAATACTTTTGCTTGTTTGCTTTGTTTTGTTTTTATTTTTGAGACAAGGTCTTACTATGTAGCTCAGTCTGGATTTGAACTCACTATGTAGCTCAGGTTGGTCACAAACTTGTGATCCTTCAGCCTCAAACTCCCAAGTCCTGGGATTACAGGCAAGTGCCATGACATCTGGTGCTATGAACATTTTTGGTAGCATTTTCATGTGGACATATGTTTTCATTGCTTTTGGGTAGATAGCCTAGAATGGAATTTTTGGGTCATATGGTAACTCTATATTTAGCATTTGAGGAACTGCCAGAATGCTTTCCAAACCAGGCATACCATTTTAAATTCCACCAGCAGTGTATGAGGGTTTGAGTTCTCCACATCCTTGCCAATACTAGTTATTATCTGTGTTTGTGATTATGCAGGTACGAGATGGTATTTCATTTTATGGTTTCGATTTGTATTTCCTGGTGGCTAATGACACTGAACATCTTTCCATGTGCTTATTGGCCATTTGTATGGTCTCATTGGAGAAACATTTATTCAGAACCTTTGCTTATTTTTTGATTGGGTTATTTGTCTTTTTACTATTGAGTTATAAGGGTTCTTTATTTATTCTAGATGCAAATCCCTTTAGATATATGATTTGCAAAATTTTCTGCTTTTCAGTACATTGTCTTCACTTTCTTAATGGTATCCTTTGAAGCAAAAGAGTTTTTAATTTTGATGGTCTTATGAGTAACTTTTGTATATGGCTTGAAACTCAGAGACAAAATAATTATGATTTATGTATAACATGATTTTATATCTTGAAAAACAAAGAGAACCTACTGAAAACCTGTTCCAAATAAGAGAATTAAGCAATGAAGCTAGTTATTCCGTTAATGTTGTAAACAATAGCCTTCATACATGTGCATGCAAATTTTCTATTTTCTTTTCTTTTTCTTTTTTTTTCTTTCTTTTTTTTTTACTTGTTTTATTTATCTATTTATTTATTTTTGACAGGGTCTCACTCTGTAGAAGCCCCTGCTAGCCTAGAATTTGCTACATAGACCAGGCTGGGATTACAAATATGTGCCACCATGCCTGGCAAAGACTCTACTTTTTTAGGAGTAATTTTTTAGTATGCAACTTAATAGGTTTTGTTATGACATTTCCATATATGGATATTATTATACATTGCTCAAGTTCACTTCCCCTATTACCTTCTCATGGCCCTCCCCTCTGATACTCCTCCTCCACATCAATAGTCCCCCTTTTGCTTGCATGTCTTGTGTGTATGTACATATATTTATATATCATATATTTTTTTCAGATTTTGCCTTTAAGAGAAAACTGTGATATTTCTCTTCACTTCCCTCATTACCCTTTCTTATTACTCCCCCGCTACTTTCTCCCTGTATAAGTCTCTTTCTACTTTCATGACCTATACATTAAGATACTGAATATTTTGAAATCTAACATCCACATATGACAGAAAACATGTAATGCTTTTCTTTCTGGGTCTGGCCAACTTCACTTAAAGTGATGATCTCTAGTTCTATCCATTTTCCAGCAAATGCCATAATTTCGGCTGAATAAAAGTCCATGGCATATATATGCTACATTTTCCTTATCCACTCATCTGTTCTTGTACACCTAGGCTGACTCCATATCTTGACAATTATGAATAGTGCCCCAATAAACATTGACTTATATTCCTTCAGATATATACCCAGAAGTGGTATAGCTGGTAGTTCTACTTTTAGGTTTTTGAGGAACCAGGGCCCTACACCCAGCTCTGACCTAACAAAATAAATCATCATTCATCATTTCTGCTGAAGTTTGGGTTTCCTCATCAACAAAATGAGGCATCCAGCCTAGAAGATATCTAACCTTCCTTTCAGCTTTAGAATTTTCTGATTGATTCTGTTATAAGACCGTTAGTTCAGATATTCTAGACTTGGTTGGTGCCGTGTCCACACTAAACAAGTTCAGGAAGCTCAGAGTGGCCAGCACCTACAAGAGTATGTGGCTAAATATGTGAGCTTCTGGAACAATGGGAAGCCCTTTGCCATTTTGTCTCTGGTATTGTCCCATAGGCTTTGATCAATCAATCTGATCTGGCTTCCCTATCCAAATCAATGTGTTTGGGTCTTGGTGAAGCCCCTTTCTTAACAGCCAATATGGATAGGAGAAGGGAGAAGATGAGGACAGAGACTCCACAGAGGGAAGGTGAGCCACCCAGTACAAAGGGAAAGGAAAATGGAGATGAAGAAAGCAAACACTGAAAATGTCTTAGCCCCAGAGAGTCCATTCTGAGAAGATCATGCCTATTTAGCTCATATAGAAAAGCAGGTACTCAAAGAACCCAGAGAAAAGTTGGAGAGGTACTCCCAAATGAAAGTGGAATTAAATTAACTAATATCTTTACCTATGAAATAACAAGCGATTATAGACTAGGCTCAGTATTTGTCACTTTGATCACAGCAGAATAATTTGAAAAAGAAGAAAAGGAAAATCATCTCTTCTCTCCTATATCCAATAAAGAAGGACTTTTTAGGGAAGGCAAAATATGAAAGAGTTCCTTCAAGGAAAGGGAAGAAGATGCTTGGTGAAGCCTGTTATGATATGCTTTCTCCAAAATCTAGAGATGGCATGGGAGAGAGAGATGGGAATATAGCCAGAGAGAAACAAGGAGATTAACCTTCATTTAAAGAGGGGAAATTTGAGGAACTAGGGAAGACCTGCTAGCCCGGGATGGCTAAGCACCATGAAAGTCTTGCAAAAGCATTGGCAACACAGGTTGAACAAACTTTTTCCACAGTGGGAAGGAGAGTATATTCCTTAGGATGAGGCCAACCTTCATTTAAAGAGAGGGAAGATTTGAGGAAGTAGGAAAGACCTGCTAGCCCAGGATGGCTAAGCACCATGAAAGTCCTGCAAAAGTATTGGCAACACAGGTTGAACAAACTTTTTCCACAGTGGGTAGGAGGGTATATTCCCTAGGATGAGGCCCTGGCCTGGGAGTTTTGGAGGTAGTTCTCTGGCAACTGTTATAATTCCCTGTGATATGATATGGTAGGACATCAGGGGGCTCAAAGTCTGACCATCTTCCACCATCCTTCACCTAACATTAGTGGTGTAAGTAATGCTATAGTGTTGCTTGGGGTCAGATGATGCCTTAAATTTGGGTCAACTCAAATCATCACTGGGGCTGGGATTTAGCTCAATTGGTAGAGCGCTGCTCTGCAGTCTCTGAGGTCCTAAGTTCGAATCCCAGCACCGCAAAATGGGAGAAGGACGTGGCAACCCACTCGCAAGGCAATCCCGAAACAGCCATTGAAAACCCTATGAGGGTCACTATGTGACTCAGCGGCACTTAACAACAAATCATCACTCAGCTCTTACTGTGAGATCAGCCTCATGCTAACAGCCATAGTGAAGAGAAAATAAGCCAGAGTAAGGTCCTTGGTGCTAAGTAGTTTATAGGTGAGAAAAGAATTCTATATTGGAAGATTGTATGATTTATATAATTCACCCAAGTCTAGAGGTAAATATAAACCACAGAGGAAGAGCAAATGAAGTAGAGCTCAGAGAAGTCAGAGATGGCTTCATAGGGAAGGTAGAAGTTGGGCCCACCATGCACTTTAAGAACGAGGCCCCACTTCATTCCTGCCTGACACAGGCACCACAGGACAAAGCCACATACTTGGGACTGGAAAAAGCAGTATATCTTCTGGAAGCTCAGACATGAGGCCCTAAGTGAGAACTTTCTCCTGTCCTATCTTTGTTTGTTTGAAAAGGGAACAGACTTTTCCTATGACAACAGCCAAAAAACAGAAAAGAAATCAAGGAAGGGCTGATAAGGATGGGCCTGGAAATGAAGTTAAATAGCTAGGCTTGGTGAAGACACCATGACATGGTTTTCTCCTCACAGTGGCTGCTCAGCTTAGGGGAACGACAGCCTGGGCTGCGCTCCTGGATCTGAGGACATATTCTTCTCCCTGATGTGCTTATTCTCTCCTATTCCCACCCATTTCCTCCAAAATCCTTTTGCAGATGGTACCTCTCAGTCCCCAGAATCAGTCTGGAGCAGTGATTAGAAGACAGAAATTCCAGGAATCATTAGTTTTCTTATTGTACTCTTTGGCAAATGCCTAAACTATATTTAAGACCCAGTGAATCATTTAAGAGTGACAAGATGCTGAAGGAAAATTAAAGATTCCACTAGGCATGGGGCCAGTCCTCAAACGTGCCTGTTTGGGCAAAGATGGGATTCTGTGAACATCCCCACAGGTGCACAGGCCTCCCTCATGAGTTCCCTCCTTCCTTTCCCTATTCCCATGGACAAGAACCACTTCTGGTTTTCTACATATCATAGAGTTATAATGTCACCTTAGAAAAAAGAAATAATGAAGGGCTCAGAACTTTATAGGATCAGATAACCCTCCAGAGTCTTCTATACAATATGGAGAGTTCCACTGAAAGGCTGTCCAGTAATCTTTTTTGCCCATTTCTTCTTGATATTTAAGAAGCTCTCTCAGCATTCAGAGTAAAAGCACAAAGAGATGGAAACAATGAGAGAGACTATAAAGACATGAAAAAACAGAAAATAGAAATTGTCCTTGTGGATTATAGGTGATTTGAGGAAGAAACTTGAACAATAAAGTAATGACAAAACCAAATGATTGTAGATTGAAAAGACTCCTGCATTCCAGTCTATATTGGTTTCCTATGATGGCTATAACAAACTACCACATTCTGGCTGGCTTCAAACAACAGAAATTTGTTCTCTTACAGTTCTCAAGTCTAGAAGTACAGTCAACAGGTCAACAGGGCTGTGCTCCCTCTGAAGGCTCTAGGGAAGAAGTCTTCTTTGCCTTTTCCAGTGGCCCTAGGCGATCCTTGGCTTGGGACAGGTGGCAGGATAACTCAAATCTCTACCTCGGTCTTCACTTGGCCTCCTTCTCTGTGTGTGTCTCTATCTGTATTCTCCCCCTCCTTATAAAGACACCAGTCATTGGATTTAGGGCCCACCCTAAGTCAAAGATGATTTCAACTTAAGATCTTTTAACTAGTTACATCCACAACCTATTTCCAAATCAGGTCATATTATGAAGCTCTAGGTGACCGTGATTTTTTGGGGGAACATTATTCAACGTACTGCACAAAGTAAATTCATACACTGGTAAGTAAACATCCTGGCATTTGCCAGTTTTCAAGTGCCTCCAGCTCAAAACAATCAATACACCAAATTGACATATTTGGGGGCATATTTCTTTCCATTTGTGGGCAGGAATAGAGTAGATGTTTCCCCCTAGGATCCAGCTCTGTGTATGACTCTCAATAAATCTTTGGTGAATAACATTGGATATGAGGGGTGAGGGCCCACATGGCCTTACTGCAAGTCTGGCTGCATAGACTCTTTGTCAGTGGTCAGTGGTCTTCAAACAAAGAAAGGCATAATGGATGGCCAGAGGTAACCCAAGACTTCCTAAAATGTATATGGATATAGGTAGTTTTGAGGGAATCCAATTCTAGACCTTCAACTTCCATGGCTACTTTTCCTAAAACATCTGCCTGAGAATGCCTCATGGTCAAGGCTTCTGTAGGTTCTCCTTTCCCACTTCTTTTTTTTTTTTAATTGGAAATTTTTAATGTACACCTTAATGTGATTCATTCTGACATGCTTTTCATTGTGATATTTCCATATATGCATTTTGATGTACATTATTCATATAGGTT